>JASTWR010002230.1:0-23850 GCA_030770355.1 Harpagoxenus sublaevis
AATTTCAAAATTTGCAAAAGTTAGAGCAACCACGGGCATTTCTAAAAAAATTCAAAATTTTATAAAAAAAGAAGCCCTTTACCGATTATCGCTAAATTCATTACCAACTTTCCTTAAATAATACTCCATCGATTAAAAAAAATTCAGCCCAATATCTCAATATTTGCAAAAGTCAGAGCCAGCCACGGACATTTCTTAAAAAAATTCAAAATAAAAAAAAAACTCCTTTACCGATTATCGCCAAATTCAATACCAATCTTTCTTGAATGATACTCTATCGATTAAAAAAAAAAAACAGCCCGATATCTCAATATTTATGAAAGTAGAGCAACACACGGACTTCACATCCCAGGAAAAAATGGAGGAGATCTGACCATGTCTGATTTGATAAAATGAGATACAATGAGATCTGAAATTTAGGTAGAGTCAGATCTGATTAAATACAATTTTATCTTGCCAGATCTGCACGGCACATCTGATCAGATCCAGCCAGACATGCTACACTATAGTCTAATCTCACCAGATCTGACCATTGTTGCCATTCGATATTGGATCGTAGATCCAATCGGATCTCTTCCGATCTAATCGGACATTATCTGATTACTTCAGATCTCCTGAGGTACGAGCCGACATTACGCGTCAGATCTTGCCGGATCTGAGCAGACCCAGCCAGACATATCTTGATCTCACCAGATCTGATCAATCTTGGATTACAAAGTTGGGTTGCTGATCCAATCGGATCTCTTCCGATCTAATCGGACATTATTAGATTACTTCAGATGTCCTGAAGTACGAGTAGATATTACGCGTCAGATCTTGCCAGATCTGAGTAGACCCAGCCAAACATATCTTGATCTCACCAGATCAGATCAATCTTGGATTACAAAGTTGGGTTGCTGATCCAAACGGATCTCTTCCGATCTAATCGGACATTATCATATCACATCAGATCTCCTAAGATCTGAGCAGATCTCGTCAGTATAGAACTTATAAAAATTTTCAAATAAGAATTTAAATCGCCAGTGAATAATTGAAAAAATTAGCGTGGTATTGTTTAATCGACCCAACTGGCCAAGTTTATTTAAAAAAACGCTACGTTTCGACCATAGATTTCGGTCCTTTTCAAGCGTATATACACAAAATTATTGATTATAAATCTACGGTCGAAACGTAGCGTTTTTTAAATAAACTTGGCCAGTTGGGTCGATTAAACGATACCACGCTAATTTTTTATAAAAATTTTGTTCTTATCATTATTATTAATTTTTACACCCAATGTTGGACATTACATTAAATATAGAAAATAACTCTGTGAGAATATATAGATGATAACTTTAATAACAAATATAGATGATGACTGTGTAATCTCTTGAACAAAAAAATAATTTTTGAAATTTTCAAAATGGCATGAAAATTAGCACAATTAGCTAAAATTTTGCACAAAACATTTTTTTTGCTGTTGGCATAGATCTATAGGGGTTGGGATAAACACAATTCGAGAAAAAATAACGGACACCGTAATATACATACACATATCTGATTATATATAATCAGATATGAACACATATTACATTTTTAATTTGGGATTATCCGATAGATGGCATCCAATGGGATCTGTTTCTCGTATTTAAAATTTGACGAACAATGGTATATAAGAACGCCAAGAGACACGGGCGACACGGCAGTGTCTCGCACCAAAAGTGACATAAATCAACGGCACAACTTTTGTATCAGATGTATCGTGGAGTCCATTCTTATAATAAAGTGGCACACCCGCGAAAAAATGAAAGAGATCTGAATAGACTTGAGCAGATCTCATCAGATCCAATCCACTCAGATCTGGTTTGATCAAAATATTGGCCCTATCTGATCAGATTCAATCAGACATGAGTAGATCTGATCCGTTTCTAGCAGACAGAGTCAGATATGATAAAATAGAACAATCTATTTTATATCTGCTCGGATCTACTCATGTCTGATTGGATCTGATCAGATAGGGCCAATATTTTGATCAAACCAGATCTGAGTGGATTGGATCTGGTGAGATCTGCTCAAGTCTGTTCAGATCTCTTCCATTTTTTCCCGGGATCCGTACATACACACACACACACACTTACCCACACACACACATACGGACATTTTTTTTTAATGCAATTTTTCGTCGTTTTAGAACATTCTGAACACATTGGCAGCGGCAACTAAAAAAAATTTTTTTCACGAAAACAAAGCTTCCTGTAGCAAGCAATAATATTTGATATAATGTAATTAATATAATAATGATATAATATATGATATAATAAAATAAATAATAATTTTAATATAAATAATAATTTTTTATTATATTTCCTCGACCACCCCGGCCACGGTTGTAGCTTCATTTTCGACCACCCCGACCACAGTAGTATCGGCCTCTCGGAACTGATCCCATTTCCAGGCCCCGTTGTTCGTACCATCGGGCCCGTCCGCGACCTCGTCCTGTGCCTCTGAGAGAATCTAAAAAGATAGAGAAATACAAATAACAAATACTAAATGTAATATTGTGAATATAATTGTATTATTAATAAATAAATAAATTAATAATATACAAATAACGTACAATTTTCTTGTTGCGGCTGCTGCTGTTGTTGCGGCCTTTGCTGTTGTTGTTGTTGTTGTCGCAGCTGCTGCTGTTGTTGCGGCTGCTGCTGTTGTTGCGGCCGTTGCTGTTGTTGTGTTGTTGTTGTCGCAGCTGCTGCTGTTGTTGCGACCACTGCAGTTGTTGCTGCTGTTTGTAGCTCTTGCTGCAGTTGCTGCAATTGTTAATTGCAGCTGTTCTATTTGTTGTTGCTGTGCTGTTGTTGCTGCGGCCGTTGCTGTTGTTGTTGTTTGTTGTTGTCGCAGCTGCTGCTGTTGTTGCGACCACTGCAGTGTGGTTGCTGCTGTTGTAGCTCTTGCTGCAGTTGCTGCCAATTGTAATTGCAGCTGTTCTATTTTGTGTTGCTGTTGCTGTGTTGCTGTTTCTGTTGCCTGCCAAGAAGTCTTGCAACAACTGCTTGTAGCTGTTGTTGTTGCTGTGGTTGGTCTTCCAGCAACAGTTTCTCCGCCATCTCAGTTAGTTCTTCTAAAAAAGATAAAAAAACTAATTAAACCAATGAGCGGGGGGGTATTAACGCTATCCCCGGAGGCGAAATTAGCTATGCTCGAAGGACCAGAGGGGTAATTATAAGCCCCTTACGACTAATTTTGGTAAATAGCGAAAGAATGCAAAAAAAACGAAGTGCGCATGCAACAAAAAGCGAAAAGCGACTCACCGTTCGGGCGCCCGTCGTCTCCCGGTTGACTCCGACTCTCGTCCGTCCTCGCCGTATTCCACCTGGCCAGGCTCTGCCGGTCCGGCATGCAGGCGGATGCAGTGGGGTTGCAGGCAGCAAGCAGGCACAGGTGCAAGGCGTAATAAAGCGGGCACAAGCAGGCACAAGCAGGCGAAATCACGAGCAAGCAAGGCAGGCGAAAGATCGGTCCCCAAGAGTGGGGGGAAGATCGTGGTCGGACGTCCGAAACTTCGTGCGCGTTCGAAAGCTCCTTATGAGCGTTTTGACGATGAGAGTGTCTGGTGATGAGTGAGCGCTCGCGGTCCTGAAACGCGCCGCGAGCGAGCACTTGCTCCCCTTTTTGGGGGTAACAGCTGCCGTCGGTGGACCAACGATGGCAGCACCAATTGGTGAGTCGCATGACTCAAAATCGTTCCGATCGCGACCCACCGACGCCACGCGAACATTAACAATTGACAAACAACAATCAAATGCAATCAATACCAAATGCGCGCAACCAACAACGAAATGTGCCACTCGGCACCAATCGAAATCAAACAAAAGCAATTATAATCAAAATAAACAAGAACAATCAATCAAACACACATACAAGGCGATACACCGAACATACCGCCCACCAAAATACGACGTATTTTCTATGCTTTATTGGTCGTCCTCTGGTGAATTGTCCATCGGCAAGGGACACAATTTCACCAGAGGACAAGTAAGAGGGCCATCCGCTGTCCTCACTGTGGCGACCCGAGAGATGCCGTCGCGACCCGGGCATGATACGGCTATTCGTTCTCGCCTTTATTGCAAGGGAGAAACGTTTTAATTATTTAACAGGACCGACGTCCCTTTTGTACCGCGTTAGGCGACGATCTTAGCCATTTTGGACGTTGCTGCCGAGGTTGTAAGGCTCGTCATGCCAACGATTCCAAAGATGTTGGTGCATGTGTTGCACCAGTTGCCATCGATCAAATCTACCTATCGGCACCGGTTTTAGATCCAAATGGACTATCTACGAAGAGTTTAAGGCTAGGAGGATGTCCCGGAGTCGTTGATGTCAAAACTAGTAGGATATAAGAGCCTGGAGTGCAGGATGGCCTCCATTGGCAATAAGCGTGCTAATTTCTTCAATGATGAGTATCGGAGCTCCCGCTATACGTTTATCCCCGTTCTCCAAGGCCACCGAATGTGACGCAAGAGAAGGGTTGAGTGACGATTTGGAATTTTCCTGCTCTGAGGCGGCTTGCATACGACTATCAAATTCTCGACGAGTTTCCACAAGACGGGTGCCGCAGTCACCTTGTGTCGGTGAGCAACGGTCACGCGCAGCTATGAAGCGCCTCAGAGCGAGGAAACTATTTCGACTATGAAGTTGCGAGTTCCAAGCGAACCGCCCATATATCAAACGAACACTATAAGCTTGACTGGAGTTACTCCTTGAGAACGACAACCGTGACTGATCTACCGCCCACCCTGAGGAGTCCGGCTGGATCCAAGAAGGGGGAAGGCCGATCTACCGCCCACCCTGAGGAGTCCGGCCGGATCCAAGAAAGGGGCAAGGCTCGTAGGTGTTTTGGAGCAACCAGGTCTACGCTCTAATCCATGATATCTCTGCGAAAGCAGCAAGATTAAACGAGTTTTACGAGATATTAAGCCGAATGAGATCCGACTTGATCTACAACGAGAATACTATTACCCGCGGAACGCGAATCTCACACATACAAACCAGCCACGCATCTCATTCACACGAGCTAAACGCGAGTCTCATGCTCTACAAGCTTTCTTACGCGAGAAGCATGCTCACGGCACGCGAATCGCCGCCACGCAGATTATCACACATGCACGCAAATTCACACACACTCGGCTGCCCCGCTCGCGGCGTACGGTAAACGATAATGGATACGACAACTAACCGGTAGACACAAAACGACATGTGCACGACGCAAATGTAACGGACGACACTTTACACGGGAACAAATCGGTATACGCGAAATGATATCCACGGCACACGCACACGGTGAACTAATCGGGAGTCGCGAAATGACACCTATATGGCGACCATGTAGCACACCCGTATTACTTTCCCCGGCGAGAGACCGCGACGATACCTGCATGCACGGTACGCGGCACTACGCGACTTTGAGCAACACAATGTATCCGCGGGACTCTTTTCGGGTATGCACAACAATTCACGCGCATGCAGGAGCACGGGGAGCGTTACCGCCCAGAGATGCCAATGGTGCTGTTTTGCCCGCTGCCTGCGCGCCTGGTGGGGACACGCGCATAGCGTCGGAGCCGTGTACGTGTGCGCTGGGCGCTCGGCGGCGGCTTGGCGCGGCTCGGTCAGCTTCGGGCGGGTAGAAGAGCGCAGACATACACTCGGATGTCTCGTTCTTCCCCGAGTTGTAGCATAGCCATAGCCGGTTCACAGAAAGTCGTATGCGTTAGCGCGTCGGCTGACTGACTTGGCTTGTTTATTATGTCTAGCGTATCTCTTCTGATGATTTATGAATAAAATATATATTATTACATTACAGATGACAATAAAATATCCCTTCCCACACTAGGCGCGAGACACTATCGTGTGTCTCTTAATTATTTAAAAGTAATGAAACTAATAACAAAAAGTGTTAGTAAAATTTATTAATTACATAAATAATGTCTAATGAAATTATATTATCTTTCTTCTGAAAATAAACTATATAAATTAAGCAAAGAAATGAAAAACAGAAATAGCGTAAATAATAGAAATCCACTCTTAGCCAATATGTACGCTTTCTTCTAAAAAAAATCTTGTTATTAATTGAGAAAATAAATTATTATTAACACAAGAAAAGTGAAATAAAACATTAAATTATATATTGTTTGTTTTATAAATATTATTTAGATAGTATAATTACTTTGCTAATACATGTAATATAAAATTTAAAAAAGGAATAAATTATTTGTGTAACAATATGATAAATTTTATTGTATCGTTCTCAAATAAATGCATGGACAACGTACATATTGTTGCTCAACGGAAACCGCGAGAAGGTGGTGGTCTCTTCCGTCAAGAGGAAATATAAAAATTGTTTTCTTTAATATTAAAGAAAACAATTGTTTACATTTCCTACGAATGCAGATAGAACAGAGAAAGAGAGAGAAAGAGAGAGAGAGAGAGAGAGAAATAGAGAGACAGAATAGGTATAAAAAGGATAGACATAAAATAGATATAAAAGGATAGACAAGAATATAAAGGACAGAACATAGAAAAAGAAAAGATATTAAAAAAGTATTAGAGTTTTAAGGTCACTTTACACGATTTATAATTCACGACAGCTTGTGACAAAATTGCATATATAAAAAAACATTCAAAAATATAGAGGTACATGTAAAAAAATATATACATATACAGACATATGTATACATACATACATTAATTATACATCTTCAAATGTTCTGTAGATTACAAAATACAAAACATAACAAATAGAATTATATAATTCTTCTGTCGTGAATTATAGATTGTTTAAAGTGACCTTTACACTAGAAATACCAAATAATTTTCTACCGTTTCTATTTTTAAAAGTAATGTTACATTAATCATGTTAAAGACCGAATAAATCGAATAATTCTTTTTATTACAACATGAATGTTCTACTTTTACAAAAACAAACAGGATATTAAAAAATAGAAACGGTGGAAAATAGCTTTTGGTATTTCTAGTGTTAAATCGGAAAAAAGTGCACATGTTTTACTTAATATAATACTGAAAATGATCACATATTTATAGTAAAAATATTTCCGAAATTATGTAAACTATTACAACTACATCCAAATTTTGAAATTAACAAAAGAAATATGTTATAACAAAATAAAAATAGATATAAATAATGTTATTACAAAAATAACAGATATAAAACTTAATTTATATACCACGGATTAGATACACATATATACATATGTGTATATAATGGAAAAAAAATATATATCTTTCTTCCACATTTTTTACACAGTGGGCATTTAAAATAGGAAAAGTTGTTCCATTTTGCCAAGGAAAACATTCTATTTAAGGAATGTCGTACTTAAAAGTACAATTTTGTGGGCAAAATTGTGTACAGCTATTTAAAAAAATAACGTTTTAAAGGACTGTTATTCAAAAGCCCTTTTTATCTTGCAAAACTAACATGAAATACGTACATTACGTCCGTACATTCAACGTACGTTGAATACCTCGTCATATAATAATTTATTTTCCTCCTTATTAATGACTATTTCTAACAATTTGTTAAATATATTGTAATAAATTTAATATTTATATTCCAACACATTAAATTTTTGTGCAAAAACTTTGCAATTATAAACTAATGTACTTCCTTTTTTTTTGAAATACACATGTATACATTTTTCCACATTTATCCACATAGTAAAGCAATTTTAAAGATAAGTACATTTTATTTTATTTATTATTATTTTTATAAAGACAGATGCACTTGATTAGATTTTGGATGTGTATATATATATATATATTTATCTGCATGTGCGCATTGATATCTTGAATCCACTGTTATTCAGTCCACTTTAATTGACGGAATTCATTCTTCTGCATTATCCAGTGATGATTAAACATTGGAATCCATACTCTTTCATAATGATAAAAAGGAAGACTAAATTTTCTTCAATATACATTTTCTTGAAGAGTTTTCTTGAAGTGCATCTATGTTCTGAAAAGAGCATAGATGAAGAGTGATGAAGAGTTTTCTTGAAGTGCATCTATGCTCTGAAAAGAGCATAGATGAAGAGTGATGAAGAGTTTTCTTGAAGTGCATCTATGCTCTGAAAAGAGCATAGATGAAGAGTTTTCTTGAAGTGCATCTATGCTTTGAAAAGAGCATAAATGCGAAGAGTACAGATGAAGAGTACAGGTGAACAGCACAAATCGTTTTCTTCTTCTTTTTCAATCCTGTCACTCCGGAGTAAGGCGGAATAAAGCGCACAAATAACTTATTTACTTCATAAAATGTCCTCTTGTTGTTATCCTTCATCTTTGTAAAGCTTGATGTTTACTGATTGATGATTGCTCCTTCAGTATTTTTCAGGACTCCGGTAGAACTTAATCACTGTGTAAAATGTCGTCTTCTTGTTATTCGTCATGTTCGTAAAGCATGAGTTTACTCATTGATGGTTGTTTCTTGCTTTCTTCGGTATTTTTATGTTTCTTAACTTCAAATGAAATTGCTGATGAAGAGTATTTTCTTGTGGACGACATTAATGCCGGCGGTACTCGTTGTTTTTATAAAAATGTATTATTAACTTTAAAATTGCATTCGTTAAATATATTCTTTGAAAAGTATAAAAAGAAATGTTTTTTGGGGTTTTATATCTTCTTACAATTGCAATGAAATTTGCAACAACAATTTTAATTCAACACTAAAAAACGTGCAATTTTTAATATATTTTGGGCAATAAAAACAATATTTAAGAAATAGTCATTGTTAAGGAGAAAAATAATTCCTAATTTAACGAGGTATTTGACGAGGACTCAACGTTATTAAGAGTAACTCAAAAATGTTATTTTCGATATATGAAAAAACTGTTTTAAAATAAAACTTTTCTTTTCATATAAAATGTATATTTTAAATAGCTTCACATTATTTTATTCACACATTCGCAAAATTTTAAGATATACACATATCTTGGCAAAATTAAAACATTCCTTATTTTGTTTTAATAATATTCTACTTTTATTATTTTTTCAATTTTTAATACTTGCATTATATTAAGTAAAACATGAATTCTCTCTAAATTTCTTGGAATAAAATTTCACTCGAAACTAGTAAGGTTCACTTGAAACAATAATGATAATACTGCCATTGAATCGGAATGACATTTCATTTTTTATAACAAACATTGTACCCATAGACGAAACTTTTAATCCATAAAAGTCAATGTTTCAGTCAATTAGAATGGATCATTCACTCTTTTCCGAGTAAATCCTTGAATGCATCATTTACAGTAAACAGATTCGCTTTTAAAAATAAGTTTAAAAAGCTTTTAATAATAAAAGAACTTTATTCTATAGGAGTACACGTCACGTACTCTACTTTGAGCGACGCGAATATTACTTTATTTTTCGAGTAAATTTCGTACAAATTTAGTCCAAGTAATTTAAAGAGAAAGAGCGAACAAATGGAACATTTAATATTTTTACAATAATAATATGGATATACAAAGTTGAGACAGTGTCACAGGTAAAGATCAGGACCCCGTGGTTCGTCACTCCCACAGTATTTAACGACTCCAAACCCTCTCTACCTGGTGTATGTGTGTGTGATTATGTGTGAATGTGACTACATGTGTCTTACAGACATCAGGGAGTTTTCGTACCCAGTTAAGATTTAAGGTATTAATAACATACAAAATATAGAAAATTTTCTGTTTTTACTGACAAAACATCTGACATAATTAATGTAAAATGGATGACGTTTCTTGTTCGATATGTTGATCGCGAAACTTTAGATATTCGGTCACAATTAGTAAAGTTAATTGATATTGATGCAAAAAATTGTAGTGCAGAAAAGTTATTCAATGCATTTGAAACTGACATGCATAAACTTCAGATTCCATTTTTAAATATTATTGCTCTGTCGTGCGACAATGCGTCTGTCATGACAGGAAAACATTTATCTTTCAAAACAAAACTTGAATCAAAATGCAAAAAATTATTAACATTTTCATGTCCTTGCCATTGTTCTGCATTGGCTGCGCACGCTGCGTGCGCTAAAATGCCTGATATCTGCGAAGAATTTCTAAGAAAAATAGCAAGTTATATTAACAGTAGTCCAAAGCGTTCAGCTATTTTCAATGAATTTTGCGAATGTTTTTAAGATAAAAGGCACAAAATTTTGAAATTATGCGAAACTCGCTGGCTTTCGCGTTATTCATGTATTGACAAAGTTCTTGAGTCGTGGGATACACTTAGAAATTTCCTTACTGAAATGGTCGTGGTTGAAAAAGCAAAGGGGTCTGGGGAATATTTATTATCTTTAATGGAAAATGTAGATACAAAAGCGTACTTTCTATTTCTAAAATATGTCTTAAATTTCTTTAATTCATTTAATGTCTTTTTCTAAGCTCATGAAACAAGGATTCATTTACTACAATCTCGATCCGTTAATTTTCTCGTGCAAATCTGTCAAAACTTTTTAAGGCCAGAATTATTAAGAGATGTGCTTGATACAAATACATTATTTCATGAAAAAGAGAACCATCTTGCTAATATAACTTTGGGAACAGAATGCGAAGAATATCTTTATCAGTTAGTGGAGAAAGGACATGCAGATGTTACAACTATTATTAGACAAAATTGTTTGCAATTTTACATCACTGCTGCCGAGGAAATTAGAAAGAGATTACCTGTTAATAACGTATTTTTGCATAAATTAGAAGTTTTCCTACCACACATAGCTTTATTTGATAGTGTTAACAGAGAAACATCCTTCAACGATATTATTTTTATTGCAAGAACGTTAAGTGGTTTCGATGAAAACGGGTTAAAAGAAGAATGGCTTACGCTGCATTCCGATTTTACTTCAGAAGAGAAAGAAAATCTTGCAAAACTCAATTTTGATAATATGTGGAAAGAGATTTTGAAACGTCCATCCATTAATAATCCCAAATATCCAAATTTAACATCACTTTGAAATACAATAAGATCAACATTTCAAAGACGATGTTATATCTTGAAATTCCCACAATATTTAATAATTTTGTAAAAATAATCAATTTTTTTACGCGCGAGTTTGTGTACGTGTTTGAGTGTCAGTCACAGCAGAGATTAGGACCCCGTGGTTCGTCACTTCCACAGTATTTTTTGACTCCAAACCCTCTCTGTCTGTGTGTGTGTGTGTGTGTGTGTGTGTGTGTGTGTGTGTGTGTCACAGCAGAGATCAGGACCCCGTGGTTCGTCACTCCCACAGTATTTTTTGACTCCAAACCCTCTCTGTCTGTGTGTGTGTGTGTGTGTGTGTGTGTGTGTCACAGCAGAGATCAGGACCCCGTGGTTCGTCACTCCCACAGTGTTTTACGACTCCAAACCCTCTCTGCTGTGTGTGTGTGTGTGTGTGTGTGTGTGTGTGTGTATGTGTTCAGGCTTTGATATCCATACATTATGTAATATATCATGTTATATAAATAATAATGTTTAGAGAGAGAGAGAGAGAGAGAGAGAGAGAGAGAGAGAGAGAGAGAGAGAGAGAGAGAGAGAGAGAGAGAGAGAGAGAGAGAGAGAGAGAGAGAGAGAGAGAGAGAGATTGATTGATTGATTGATTGATTGATTAGGTTTATTATGCCCAAGCAAAAGCTAAAGGGCAAAGGTACAATAAAAGCAGATAAAAACAAAGAACAAAGAACAAAGAAATACACTTATGGTGAATAAGTAGTGAAATATACAGCTATGAATATAAAGCTAAGAATTACGTTGAAAATACATTAGTAGTAAATAAGTGGCGAAATATACAGCTGAGAATGTAAAGCTCAGAATATCGTTGAAAATAGAAAGAAGAATATAAAGCTAAGAATTTCGTTGAAAATACATTTGTAGTAAATAAGTAGCGAAATATACAGCTCAGAATGTAAGGCTAAGAATATCGTTGAAAACACTTGTAGTAAATAAGTAGCGAAATATACAGCTAAGAATGTAAAGCTAAGAATTTCGTTGAAAAGTGAAATTATCTGAAATACTGCTGAAGAATTATGAGTCAACGAAATCCAGTTATTATGCTCTCTCAAATAAAGGACAAGTATAACCACGTAACTAGAGTACGTAACAAGTATAACCACGTAACTAGACTAATATAGACTTGAGCATAAAACGATTGTACATAAAGTGAAAAAGCTTATAATTAATTAAATATTTCATCGTGGTGAAAAAGAGTGACTCGCATGTGCGTATGTGGAACTTTCATTAAACCTAAGGCGATCATCGCGTTATAGTGGTGAATAAGAACGGCATGCATGTGCCATCACAAATGTCTGAGACTACAAGATCGTGGGAAATATATAAGTTAAGCCGGGTCACAGAAACCGAAGGAACACAGCCAGCATCAGCCTAGGGTCATTGAAGCCCCGCTAAATCAGCCTCAGAAGTAATCAATATGGGAGACTGACCATGTGCCTTGCGGACAAAAATCATACCGTTCGTGCACCATACGTGCTTAAAAGATAACTGCCCGGCTATAACTCGAGTCCGGCGCAACAATTTGTAAATATCTATAGGAAGCAGTTCGTTAATATAAATATGGCCGGGGACATCTTTTGAGAAAACATCGTTGACAGACAGTCGACGTTTACGGCGCATAGCACTGAGTATGTAGTCACGAATCTGCCGCGACTTGAGTACAACAATTATAGATCGCTGTCTGACCGCAAGGCCAGGACGATCAGAGGCAGAATCAGTGCTGGGCGCCACACCATGCGTCACAGACTTCGCAGACACGACACTACCCCCCACGTCTCGAGTCTCGAGAACATCAGAAACAAGCTGCGGTGTACCCAGCGCGCGAAAAACACTAGAAACAAGCTGTTCCGATGTGTCAGTCAGAGAACCCGGTATCCCGGAAATAATGATGTCCGATGTTCGCAAAACTCGAGACGCAGAAGGCAGCGGGACAAGATGAGGACTACTCAGATCTCTCTTTAATTCACACTTTAGTTCGCTCTTTAATTCACTTTCTAATTCGATTTTTAATTTGCTCTTTAAACCACGCACTTCATTCGTGAGAGCAGCACACTGCTGCTCCAACTCAGCAATACGCTGACTGTTGCGGTCGACACTTATAGCTAGGCTATTTAACTGGTTGAGTTTGTCGTTGAATTCACAGAATCTGTCGTTGAGTTCACAGAATCGCGCATCGGACGTCTCAACAAATGCGGAGAGTCGCGCTTCGGACGACTTCATCTGCTCCAACAGTTGACGTAACAGCACAATTGTTGTGTCGTCACTCCTTAATTGTGACATGATTGATGAGGTGACTACAGCGAGGAGTCGAACCAAAATGCAGAGAGACAGTTTAAAGGGTAACAGTTGGTGGTGTGTATCGAAGCCCACAGATGTCACCACAAGAGAAAACCAGAAGGCAATTCATGCGCTATCCCAAGATCAGGCAAAAGTGAGGTTAGAATGAGAAGTAAACTTGTACTCCACGATATCCAGCACGGCAGTTGCAAGGAAAGAAAGATAAAATATCTATCTTAAAAAGCAACGAAAAACTTGCTTGAATCTGTAACAAAAACGGCCCGAAGGCAGTTACGGCAGAGATGGAGTTCGCCGAAAGCCAGAGCAAGGAAACGCAGCAACATGCGGTACTCACAGAGAGAGAGAGAGAGAGAGAGAGAGAGAGAGAGAGAGAGAGAGAGAGAGAGATAGATAGATAGATATGTTTATTTATGCCCAAGCATAGCTATAGGGCAAGGATACAATATACCAAGTTACAATTATACTGTAAAGTAACAATAAATCAGAAAAAATTCATAATTCATAAACTACAACATACTCAGTATAAAGTAACAAGAATCATAACATAACAATGTACAACTTAAAAACTAAACGCACTTAAAACTAAACTACTTAACACTAATAACGCTACTCAAAGCCAATCGACCCAATACTGCCACTCAAACGCCTGACACCCCACCAACAGCAATCAAAAAGAAGAGAAAAGAAAAATAACATATTAGAATCAGAAGAAAGCTGGTAGACTTAGTCAGACTCAGATGCCTGCAGAAATGATCGGAGGAGGCTCTTAAATGATGCAAGAGAAGATGCAGATGTTATATTGCCAGGGAGAGAATGCCAGAAACAGATTGCAGAGATATGAAAGGAGTTTCTATAGGTAACCGTTCTATGAGCAGGCAGATGGAAGGTCCGAGAAGAGGTGACCAGTCGTTCGGATCTCCTCAGGGATGGATCAGGTGCAGTAAAGAGTTCACGCAGGTAAGATGGTGAACGCAAATGGAGGACCCGATACATCTGGCAGCCCAAGAAATAAAGTCTCCTATTTTCGACACGGAGCCATCCCAACTGACGCCTATACGGAGTTATATGTTCATCACGCCTGAGATTGTAGATGAATCGGATACTACAATTTACAAGCCTTTGTATTTTCGTGTTTAACTCATCCGTCAAGCCATGATACACTAGACAGCAGTAGTCGATGTGAGGCATAATTAAGGTGACGACAAGCTTTATTCTCAATGCAGTAGAGAGAGAGTTCTTGTTGAACTTGAGATTATATAGCGCATAATGAACTTTTTGTGAGACAAGCAAGATGTGCTTCCTCCAAGAAAGACTGGACGTAAAGGTAACACCCAAGTTTCTCACCTCACTTACAAAAGGTAGAGGCATGTCGTTCACTACTACAGGTGGTAAGAGATTGAGATCAATATTATTTATATGCGCTTGACTCCCGAATATGATAACTTTTGACTTAGCCGGATTGAGTTTAAGACCGTTCAATTCGGCATAATCAAAAATGGCTTTGGCATCTCTAGAAATCAATTCAAGACCACGAGTGATGTCAACCGGCGGACACGAAAGATAGATCTGAACATCATCAGCAAATAGCATGTGATGTGCATAAAGCAAAACACGGCATATATCGTTGATGTAAGAGAAAATAACTGAGGACCAAGCACAGAGCCCTGAGGCACTCCAGATGACGTAAACAGCCAGTCAGAAACATTACCAACGTCATCAACCACCGCCTGAGATCGGCCAGTCAGGTATGAGAAGACCCACGTTAGAGCAGCATCCGAAAAACCGATCTCTTTCAGCTTTACGAGGAGTCGAAGATGTGGAACCGTGTCGAACGCTTTACTAAAGTCGAAGAGTATCATGATTGTGACATGACCACTATCAATCCCCCGCTTGATGTCATTGCAGACCCGTAATAGAGCGGACTGCGTGTCATGTCCCGGGCGGTAAGCAGACTGTCTTGGATTTAAAAGATCGAAATCGTCCAAATAGTATGCAATTTGCGAGGCAACAATCCTCTCGAGAATCTTTGACAATTCCGGCAGATTAGCTATCGGTCTCGTGTCAGACGGAGACTGTGGATTTCGAATCTTCGAGTGTGGGCGAATAAGTGCTCGCTTCCATTCCGACGGGAACGTGGAAGTCTCCAACGACCGATTAAGTAAAGCAGTAATCCACGAAGAAATAACGGGCCAAGCAATCCGCAGAATATACAGCGGAATACCATCTGACCCCGACGCATATGAGTGCAAGGGTCCATTTGTAATGAGCTTAAAGACCTCACGAGGCACTATAATGGAGAACCTAAACTCTGGTCGCAGAGTTGGTCGAGTAATTTGGGCAATAGCAGAAACAAAGTCCGCATATGAACACGGCGATTGAGCTTCAGTAACCGATGCAAAATACGCATTCAGCTGGTTGGATGTAAAAAAGTGTAATGGAGAGACCAGTGTTGACTTGATCAGACCCAGACGTGCAAGTTCTCTCCATAGCTTGGCTGAATCCGTAATACTGACGAGAGAGTTATATTGGAACTCGCTCTTAGCACGCTTGATATCTACATTAAGCTGGTTTCTAAAGAGTCTATAGGTAGTATAGTCCAGTAGACAGTCCGAGCGCTTAGCCTGCTTATACAATTTATTACGATCGCGGAGCCTCACTCTGAGATCGTCCGAGAGCCACCGTGCTGGAGGCTTCCGGATCACAATTACACGTGCAGGGGCCAAAGCATCAACTGCTTCAATCATGGCACCAGACAACAATGCACAAAACCCATCAACACAGTGGCCATCAGACGGGTCGCCAACATTATCAGCGATAGTTTGCATGCGCGTAAGAAGCTCAGAGTTTCCCGCAACAGACTGAAGGTAGCCACGGAACTCATCACCCTCAATGCTTCTATAGCTTCGCCTTATAATAGTGCGTCTATTATCCAAGCTTGTGCCGAGCAAGAGCGTTAATTCTAAAAGATCATGTCCAGCCATAAACGGGCACTCTGACTTGGCAAAACTATGAATCTTGTCACCATCATCCACAGCCAAAACGTCAAGCCACGATTCAGTTGTAGCCGTATGATATGTGGCCCCGAATTGCACAATATTCATCGATATACTTAACATAAGATTACGCAAGTAGTCAGCTTCGAAATTCGTTGATAGAAGGTTACAGTTCAAGTCACCGCCGACAATGATATTCTTATAAAGGTGCAAAACGCTCGTAAGTGCTTCAACGAATTCATGCAAGAGGAGACCTTTAGGTCTTCTATAAACAGACGCGAACAATACTGGCTCATTGTTAGGCAAGCGGATTTCGATAATGAGATACTCTGGAGAGTTGATGTCGACTCCCGCAGAAACTGCGATAACTTTAACCTTCAATGATTTATGAACGTAGCAGGCAACACCTCCACCTCGCCTCCCCACACGATCATGACGAATCAAGAAATAGCCATCCAAAGCCACAAGAGCGTCAGAAACATCAGAATGCAGCCATGTTTCAGATACCGAAATGACATGAAAAAAGTTTGTAGCGAAATGTATTCTAATCAGATCAATGTGTCCCCGAAGGGAATTTGCATTGAACTGAGCAACACGAAACTGAGACATTCTTGAGAGAGATTTTCCATGAGTAGCAGGAAGCGTTTTATGATAAGCTCGGTCTGGTCAAACTAGTTTGGCAAGGTCTGATTCAGAATCTACATTGATGATAGGCTTGCCGTCTGAGAGTCTAACACATATGCGTCCAGACCTCATCCAGACATATTTGTAGGATTTATCCCTTGCAACACGCCTAGTCGACTGCAACAGGTCGTATGTGGCCTTGGGTAGCATTTCATTCACAAAGATATTACGATCCGAACTGTTGCCGCATACCTCACTCTGTCTGAGTACTCGTTTGACCCGCCTTCTTGATATAACCCCATCTCGTACCGCACCGGAGGTCAGGGTCACAGCGAGCGAGACAGTCTCGGCAGCACGCGAGGAACGATTCTGATTCGTGACCGGGAGCGACTTACGAACCATAGTTCTTACATTCAAAACGTGACATGAGAGCTCCTTAATGTCAAGGGCCACAAACACGTTTTGAACAAATTCGGCGGGAGTGACCGGCAATACCGCTGGCACTCCCGAGATGACAAGCTCGTTCTCTACATGCTCCCGAGCTTTCGGGATCGACGGAGCAGACTTTCGCTCTCTGAGCACCCTAACCTCACGCGCCAATTCAGAGACCGATTGCTCAAGTCTGACAATGCGATTGCTGTTTTGGGCCACCGTTTCCGCAATACAGCTCAACTTACTCAGTTTGTCGTTAATCTCTTTATTCGTTCTCCGCTGGTCCTCCATAAACGCGGAGAGTCTCGCATCTGATTCCCTGATTTGCTCGCATAGTCTAAGTAGCAACTCATTAGTTGTAGCGTCGAGTTGTGACTGCGGCTGAGATCGCGGCTGAGTGCCGGCACCTTGAGGAGTAGCCATGCTCGTGAGATCAAATGATGGCGCGGTATCGTCTGCCTCTGGTGTAAGAGGGGTTATTGATGAAAAAGCTAACGATTTGCAGCAGGCATCCGCGTACTTATTAGAGGAAGCATATAGCTTAATGCAACCAGGATGAAACACCCTCGAGCATTCGCACTCAACCGAGACAGTCGCAATAGTCTTCTTGCACTTAGCGCACGCACGCTGCATGATCAGTGGCAATCACCACCGCTCAACACGTACAATGAATACAGCAGCCAAAAGCTAGGTTAGATTGCCGGTAGACTTGTCGCCGAAAAAAATAAGCCAAAGGTGACATGCGGCAAGATATCAATTTATCGTTCGTGATAAGCGATGAAAACTCTTATCAGCCTGCAACAAAAAATGCCCGAAGGCAGCTCGCGGCAGAGATATGTCTAATATAGGCAAGAGCAACAAACAGACATGCACGCTGTACTCACCACGAGAGAGAGAGAGAGAGAGAGAGAGAGAGAGAGAGAGAGAGAGAGAGAGAGAGAGAGAGAGAGAGAGAGAGAGAGAGAGAGAGAGAGAGAGAGAGAGAGAGAGAGAGTTTGAGTTTGAGTTTGAGTTTATTTGTTATGCCATAGTCAAGACTTTAGGCAAAGGTTGAATGATACAGGTAAATATGTGATAAGCAAAATACAATAGACAAAATAGAATAAGTAAAAATTAAAAGAAATGAAAAGACGCAGTGTGATAACAGCAATAAAGCGAAAAGCATAAGTGGAAACAATGGAGATAATAATGACAATAAAGCAAAAGATAGTAATATTGTTTCCTCCTCAGCCAATGCTTCACGACTTATTATAAGACAAAATAATTCGAGTGAAAGACGTTTGAATATACATAACTAATAAGATAATATTGCGTCATATAACCAAGATTTCGTTGATAATGTAAAATGATCTGAAATACTGCTGAAGAATTATGAGTCAACGAAATTCAGTTATTATGCTCTCTCAAACAAAAGAACAAGTAAAACCACGTAATTAGACTAATATAGAACTTACTTAAGCATAAAACGATTATAATGTTGAGAGAGAGAGAGAGAGAGAGAGAGAGAGAGAGAGAGAGAGAGAGAGAGAGAGAGAGAGAGAGAGAGAGATAGATATGTCTTTATTTAGCAATTTGCTACTTCATACATACGCCATAAACTATAAAGAATACAACACAATTATACTATATACAAAAATACGCCATAAACTATAAAAAATACAATACAATTATGCAACAAGAACTGTCTTAACAATAGTTTTCCTTACTTATTATCTCTTTCTTTTATGTACTTCGCTAGCTTCTTTTTAAAAATTTTTATTTCCGTTTCATTTTGAATTTCTATTGGAATATCATTGAACATCTGAAATCCATGATACGTTAAAGTCTTGTGTGCCGTGAGTGTTCGTGTCCTTTCTACTACTATATTTGCATTGTTTCTAGTGTTATATGCATGTCTCTCATTAATTTTTTTAATTTCACCTGATAAATATTTTGGCATCATATTATTTCTCATCTTATATACTAGTATACATACATTATATTCCATTCTTTGTTTTACACTCATGAAACACAAAGCCTCCAACATAGATTTAATCGCTGTATATCTATTTACATTTAGTATTATACGCATTGCACGGTTCTGCGTTTTCTGTAACATTTGCATCAAGCGTTGACTAAAATTTAACATTATACTGCTACAATATTCGTAATGCGGTGCAATTATAGTTTTATATATTAATACTTTTACATAACTGCTTACATTGTTTCTTATTCGACCTAAAAAACCTATTTTTTTCCTACTTTCTTTGCCATGTACCATGCGTGCTTCTCGAAGGTTAAATGCTTATCTATAAGTATGCCCAGATATTTTGTATCTTGAACTTCTTTGACTGTTTCGTTTCCTATATATATATCACTATTGTTTCTCTTACTTATTTTTCTAGGATCACAGATGGTCATAAATACTGTCTTTTTAATATTAACTTTTAACGAATTTTTGTTTAACCATTCTGTCAATGCCATTAATACGTCATTTAGAGTTTGAGTTATAACATCCATATTATCACCATACACATATACCATTTTGTCATCTGCAAAGAGTCTGAACTTACATTTTTTGTTCCTATAAACCGTGATCACATCATTAATATACAAAATAAACAATAATGGTCCCAATATAGAGCCCTGTGGTACTCCTGTTTTAATTTCAAGTTTACGAGATAACACATCCCCAATTTTTACTTGTTGAGTCCTATTTTCTAAGTATGATTCGAACCATTTCAGTACCGTTCCTCCTATACCGTACATTTTCAACTTTTTTATTAATTCTTTCCGGTCAATAGTTTCAAAGGCTCTTTTAAAATCTATAAACAATACTCCTATTTTCTCGTTCTTATCTATTCTTTGTCTCCATTCTATAAGTGTTTTTTGAATCGTTGTTTCACACGAGTGCCCTGATCTAAAACCTGACTGTTCTGCAATTAAAATATCATTCCTATCAACATACTCAAGCAGCTGATCTTTCACCACTTGTTCTAAAATTTTTTCGTATACCGGTAATGCATTTATCGGTCTATAATCCTCAGCTTTGTTACTGCCAGCTACTTTTGGGATCGGTGTAATTATTGAGTTTTTCCAATTTTCCGGTACTTTTCCTTCTTGTAATGATTTATTTATTAAGTTGATTACCTGATCTTTACTTGTACTCCATGTCATTTTAATTAACTCTGTTGTGACACCTTCTCCCCCTCCTTTTTTTACGTCTAATCCCTTTATTATTTTATCTAGTTGCTCTTCCGTTATTTCTTGGAATTCGTTCATTTCACTGCTGCATTCGCTCTCATATTCAATTTGTGTATTTTTTACTTTTTCTATTTCGTTTACAATATTAATTACACTATCTATGAAAAATCTATTAAACTTATCTGCAATTACTTCCTTATCCGTATAACTAATCCCATCAAATTCAACACTTTTAAATTCCGTTCTCATTTTCTTAGTGCCTATCAACTCTTTCAACGATTGCCACATCTCCTTCGATTTGTTCCTTTTATCGTCTATATTTTTCTCATAATATTCTCTCTTCTTCTCCCTAATTTTGGCCACTGCGTCATTTCTGTATCTTTTAAACTCTTTCCAATCCGTTTCCATATTTGACTGCATTGCTTTCTTATATGCCCTGTCTCTCTCCCTTAACATTCCTCTCACTTCCTCATCTATCCATCTTTTATTTTCCCATCTAACAGGCATAACTCTTTTTATTTTCGGCGCGATTTCATCTATCGTTTCCATTATACCGTTTATCACACTATTTGCCAGTAAATCTACATTGTTATTACATTCACTATTGTCTTTCAGTTTTTCATCTAATAAGATTTTAAATCGCTCCTCATCAAAGTTACTATAGTCTCTTTTATAATATATAATAGTATTTCCGTTTTCTTTGTCATTCGTTATACTAACATCGACTTTTATTATACTATGGTCTGTGATTTTTGGTGTTTGTAGCACGTCGACCTCAATAGAAAAATTCGAAAATACCAAATCAATAACAGTCTTCGAATTCCTTTCACACCTTGTTGGTTTTTGCACGTATTGCTTCAATCCCAGACTTCCCATTTCTCTACTAAGCCTTTCCGTGTAATGATTTCTTTTACTCATATCAATGTTCATATCACCTAATATGATTACATGTCCTTTATCAACTAATCTTTCACAATGATTTACAATTAATTCAATAAATTTACCGTCACTTGTGCTTGGTGAATGGTACGTATTACCGATTATAATATTCTCACCTTCACCCATGTTAACCTGTACTACATTTAGCCACATAACTTGTTTGTTGTCACTATCATTATCCTCTATACTTTCTATTATTCTATAATCTAATCCTTTTTTAATGTAAGTTAAGACTCCACCTGTTCTCCGACTTTTTTTGGTATTTGTTCTAATTATATTATAATTTTTAAAACAAATTTCTACATCACCTACTTCTTCGTGTACATGTGTTTCTGTTAAGCATAAAATTTTTGGTCTGATTTCATTAGCTAATTTTTCAATTTCGTCTTTGTGTACTAGAAAACCCTGTGCATTAAGTAATAATATGTCTGTTCTCATCAAACTTTGTTGTCTGTCTCTACCTATTTTCCGCTTACTTTGCTCCGATTGCTAACTATCATAATATATAATACCTTTCTGCATTTTATTAACCATTCTTTTATACGATTCACATTCTCTATCAGTTATTTCATGATTAATATCTATACCTGTCAATTTGAACTCTTTAACCATCGAGATGCAGTTGGCACATTTATTGTCTTGAGATCGGCATTCTTTTTCATTATGATTTCCCGCGCATTTTCTACATGTTACATTATTTCTACATTCTAAAGCATAGTGGCCATAACCCCAACATTTATAACACCTTATTACACTTACATAGTCGAACACTCTACATTTTTTCCATCCTACTTTTACTCTCTGCAGCTCTATCATTACTTTATGTGTCTTTAGATCTACTTCTAATATCATAGATCCTTCTTTCCCAGCTTTTTGTATCTTTTTTATTACTTTAATTTCTATATTTTTATTATCACTGTCTAACTCATTCTGCTTTACTATCTTTTTAACAAAGTCCGTTTCCACTATCTCATTTAAATTTTCTCCTATATCAATAATTTTAATTTTAGGTAGCTTTTTGTTTACCGTTTTAATTTTGTATTGATCACCTATTTGTTTTTCCAATTCCGCAGTTAATTTGTCTTTATCGCTCCTCTTTTCACATTCTACAATAATAGTTCCCCCTTGGCCGTTTCGCACACGATCTACACCAATTCCCAAGCTCATTACATCTACCTTATCTTTAATCTGATCTAGAGTCGCTTCATTTGATTGTACTTTCTTTGGCTTAACTACAACTCTTTCTACATTTACTTTTCTAGCAATTTGCGCATATGATTCAACATTGTTTTTTTCCTTACCATTTGTACCTTTACTATTCTTAAATTTAATGTCATGTTGCACGTGACTTTTTGATATTATTTGTTCGAACATTTCTCTCATCCTATTAATCTGCTCTTTTACTTCTCTATTTTGATTTTCTATTTCTATCGCAATAATATTCTTAATCTCACTAACTATTTCAGCCTTACATTCTCTTACTTGTTGTACTATTATCTCTTTTATAGTGTGATCATTTCTATCATCTCTAACTTTAATACTATCAAGTTTACCTAAAATTTCATTCAATTTATCATCTAAATTTGACTCGCTCGCACCTTTATTACCTTTATCACTATTTACTAATTTCACATTTGTTGTTACCTTTGTACTACTGTTAACAGAATCATTCTTTTTTTCTTTTATCTCTCCATCACACTTAACCATCTCTTTACTACTATTACAAACTTTATGTAAAGATGCGCAACTCTTGTGAAAGATCTTCATACATTTTTGGCATTCATATATTGTCGTACATATTGCCTTCTTACAGTATTTACATGTATTTCGCTCTACCTCAACATTCTCCATCATTCTATCTTACCAATTAATTATACTATCTCCCGCCCGTCAGTGTACGCTTGCTCCAGTCCGTCGCGCCAGTTTATATGGCAATGCTCGCTTATTTAGCCTCTCCGCATCCCGCCTCTGCATCCACGAAGCCCGAGCCGCTACTCCCCCACTTCTCCACGCCTGCGCACTCGACAGTGTCTCCCGGTAAATAATCCGTCTCAAATGAATACCAGAAAATCAACGGTAACCTCCGAAAATCTCCGAAGTCCAGGAAAATGTTCAGCAGGATCATGCATCCAAATGTCGGACAGTCAAGCAAACTTAGCCCTTGACACTATGCCACTAGAAAAAAGAGGCCCCACAGGGCAAACGGCAGCAGAAAACCAGTGCACAAGACAGAGCGACAATAGACACGTCTGATAAAACTCACCATCTTGAGAGAGAGGGGGAGGGAGAGAGAGAGAGAGAGAGAGAGAGAGAGGAGAGGGAGAGAGAGAGAGGAGAGAGAGAGAGAGAGAGAGAGAGAGAG
>JASTWR010002231.1:5000-23850 GCA_030770355.1 Harpagoxenus sublaevis
ATTTTATCTGAATATATATATAAATGTATGATTCTACAAATTTTTATATAATTTTATATAATTATATATAACTTCATATTAGGGTTTACTTTCAAAAGATTGTATATTGTCGTATATAATTATATATGACTGTATATAATCATACATAATTTTGTAAACTTTTTCGCATCCACTGCAGAAAATTTTTAATTTTTAAATAAAGTGTGCCACTTTCTTATAAGAGTGGACTCCACAATCATACATCTGATACAAAAGTTAGTTGATTCACTTGGCGCGAGATACTGCCGTGAGTGCCGTGTCTCTTGATACCGTTCTTATACCATTGTTCGTCAAATTTTAAATACGAGAAACAGATCCCATCGGATGCCATCTATCGGATAATCCGAAATTAAAAATGTAATATGTGTTTATGTATGATTATATATAATTATATATAAACATGTACAATTATATATAATCTACGATAAAAGCTTCTTATATATAATTATATAAATTTATGTATTTTAGGATTTACTATATTCAGAAAAATTCTATATATTCCATATTTATTTATATAAAAATATATTAATATGTATAATTGTATAAAGTTATATATAATTTTACGTGAGGAATCAGATGTAATTTTATATAATTGTATAGAAAAATATACATTTCGTATAATTATATACTTTAATATATACAGGGTGTCTCATTTTAAACAGTCGAAGCGAATATCTCGAAAACTGAGCCTGATAGGCAAAAATGTTTCAGACAAAAGTCGTATGGTTTCAAGGGGGGCATAAGATGGTAGCAATGATTTGACTTTGGATGGTCGTTTGAAGCTCACGTGAACGTCACCTTCAATTTCTTACAGCAAAACCCTTATATTGTAATATATCGTGTGAAAGAGCATAAAATAAGAAAAATTTTGGCGCAAAACAGAGGTCGATACGTTGACCCGTTCAGGAGTTATTTAGGGTCAAAAATTGGCTTTTTCCAACTTTGACACTAAATAACTCTCGAACGGATCAATGTATCGACCTCTGGTTTGCGCCAAAATTTTTTTTATTTTATGCCCTTTTAAACAATGTACTGCAATATGAGGGTTTTACTTAAAATTTTTCAGTGTCCCAGAGGCACTCCAACTCAAAATGTTTAAATGAAACCTCCCATATTGTAGTATATCGGTTAAAAGGGCATAAAATAAGAAAAATTTTGGCGTAAACCAGAGGTCGATACGTTGATCCGTTTGACAGTTATTTAAGGTCAAATTTGGGAAAAGTCAATTTTTGACCCTAAATAACTCCCGAACGGGTCAACGTATCGACCTCTGGTTAGCACCAAAATTTTTCTTATTTTATGCTCTTTCACACGATATATTACAACATAAGGGTTTTGTCGTAAGAAATTGAAGGTGACGTTCACGTGAGCTTCAAACGACCATCCAAAGTCAAATTATTGCTACCATCTTATGCCCCCTTTAAAACCATACGACTTTTGTCTGAAACATTTTTGCCTATCAGGCTCAGTTTTCGAGATATTCGCTTCGACTGTTTAAAATGAGGTCAGGCATACATATATAATAATATATATGTATGCATTTCAAAATTTTCTAATGTGTACAAAATTATATATGCTTATATATAACTATATATAAATATATACACTTACATATAATTATATAAAAATTTTTATAATTTTATATAAGAATCTAGATATAATTATATGAAATTACATAAAAGAATACATATTTATATACAATTATACATAATTTTATATGTTTACATACCACTTTCCAAGGCCCAAATACGCAACTCTTCAATAAGATAAGTTTCCTTTTCCTCGTTATTCTCAAAGTAAAGTTCCATTTGGTCATGGTTAGGATCTTGATTAGAATTTGCAGATGTGGTAGATCTTGAATCGTCACTATCATCGCTACTGTTATTACTGGAAAATCACCATCACTATCGTTGACATCAACATCATCACTCGAATGATTACTTTCATTAAAATTATCATCATAACCATTATTATTTACATTTTCGCTTCTGTCTGCATTTTTATATTCCTTGTTATCTTGTGTACTTAAAACATTTAAATTGCTAGAAGCTGCTGCAATGCAATCCTCCTGCATTTCAGTTTCTTGAGTGGTGTTATCTCCACTTCGACTGTCATCATTTGAACTGTCTTCTGATAAATCAACGAAAGACTTATGAAGAATCGAAGAAATATTTTCTAGTCTTGCTCTTTTATATGCTCTGCTCTGTTGACTTTTCTGTTCAGTTTTTTCTTAAAATTATACATGATCTTAAAAAAAAATTAAAAATAAAAAGTTAGACAAATATTCCTCAATACAAGCAAGGAAAAAAGTATCTCTCAAATCCAACGCTGGTATAAGAATGCATAGTCAGATGGACTAGAATCTTGCTTGGAAGGTTAGGATGTAAAGGCAACACAGGCTGTGATCAATTTGGCGCTATAAATGCTTCGAAGCGTTAAACTGGAATCACACAATGCACGATTGTCATGCTGCATTTTTGCACGCTGACTGACGCTGACCAATGCATTGAACGTTGCTCGTTTTGCTATTTAAAACGTTAACTGTCCATCGTGGCAAGCTTCGTATAACTTTATGTGACGTTTTAAACAGCAAAACGAGCAACGTTCGATGCATTGGTCAGCGTCAGTCAGTGCGCAAGAATGCAGGCATGACAATCTTGCATTGTGTGATTCCAGCTTAACGCTTCGAAGCATTTATAGCGCCAAATTGATCACAGCCTGTGTTGCCTTTACATCCTAACCAAGCAAGATTCTAGTCCATCTGACTGATATGCATTCTTATACAAAATAACGAAGGGAAAATAATATTTGTATTACTCACTGGTAGATTTTCGTTGTCCATTGCAAGATATAATGAACCCAAGCTGAAGCCACTGCACGCGAGAACAATTACGATGTTATAACCGGCAATACTGCTACCTTTGAAGCATTTATAGCGCCAAATTGATCACAGCCTGTGTTGCCTTTACATCCTAACCTTCAAGCAAGATTGTAGTTTATCTCACTGATATGCATTCTTATACGAAATAACAAAGAGTAAAATAATATTTGTATTACTCACTGGTAGATTTTCGTTGTCCGTTGCAAGATATAATGAACCTAAGCTGAAGCCACGTACTGCACGTGAGAACAATTACGACGTTATAACCGGAAAAACTGCTACCAATGAACCGCTGTACGTCCGCTACATGTGGCTACATGCCGCCAAATGCACCGAGATTAGGTTAGACTCGAGCGATATAGCCCCGCAAGAATCGATATATCGATGTATCGCGGCGTGTTGCTTTCGTCGACGACGCCGAATCAGTTATGTCCGCTCGCGGCGTGTTGCTTTCGCTGACGACACCGAGTCGGATAGAATCCGCTCGCGGCGTGTTGCTTTCGCCGACGTCGCCGAATTGGCTAAGTCCGCTCACGACCGTATCGTCAATTAACCGCAGTATATCGATATACTTATCCCGATAGGAAAAACTTATATATGTACATATATGTATATATAACATTATATAAGTTGGGAATGCTGCAATTTAATATGTTTTAATATATAAGTATTTGCAACAATATCATATTGATATCATTTCGATCTCCAATCGACATTTTACGTATAAACGGATGTGCACAGAGTTACAACCAGTAACTTTGAACAAAACAGTAGTAGGAGTGGCTATTTATCATTATGTCAGTTTATTTAAGGTTACTTGAAAATAGGTCGAAATTCAAATAAACGTCGAGTTTTTTACCCTTGCCAGCGCTGTCGAGCTAATTTTGACGACCACGACGTTGTTTCGACATCCTTTCGGTATTACATTTCTCACTGGGTTGGAGTCCATTTGAAGTCCAGGAACTTTAAATGGACTCCAATGGACGTCCATAGGATATCGTGTGCTATCGGGGTTCATTTGTGTTTCAATATCCATATTGTGAACAAACATAAGGAGTGTGTCGGGTGGTTGATTTAAAGGCGGTAGTTTAACTTTTCCGTTTGAACAACGAATTCCACGTGCTTAAGTTTTAAACTTTTTGGCTTGACAATGATCACATATTGCATCCATTTTCCCAATTAATACTCTCGGACAAAATTGATATTCGTAATTTGGATCATAACTAAATGCCTCTAATTTCAAATCGGACTGCATAAATGTTTTCCTTAATTGAACATGTCGTAACCGGTCTTTTTCTACTCGAGTTTCACGCTATTGAGTCATTTCTGCTTTTCAGATATTTCACTTACCGATGAGCGACTTCATCCCTTGGTTTTTGCCGGGCGTTTTTTCGGGAATTTCGAGATTGTTTGCTCGCATGTAACATAATTTGTTGTCTTCCGCAAATACCACATACTTACAATATTTTTCGTAAAACCTATTGCGAAAGTTCAATTTGAGATTAAAATTAAATTTAAATAAGAAATAGTATTCAACAAATACTGTAATCATCCCTTGGTTTTTCCGGGGGTTTTTTCAGGAATTTCGAGATTGCTCGCTTGCGATGTACACAGAACTTCGATATTTTATTTAAAAAATGTCCGAAAAACCCAAGGGATAAAATCGGTAATCGGTAAGTAAAATATCGAGGTTTTGTGTACATCGCGAGCGAGTAATCTCGAAATTCCCGAAAAAACGCTCTGGAAAACCAAGGGATGAAGACGCTGATCGGTAAGTAAAATATCGAGGTTTCGTAGTAACTTATGTTTTGCGCAAGGATGTAAAGAGTAACTGTGCGAGAGGTTCAGATCGGTCGAATAGTTTAGCAGTGTATAAAGAACAAACAGACTTAAAAAACGCCCGGGAAAACAAAGGGATAAAATCGGTAATCGGTAAGTGAAATATCGAAGTTCTGTGCGTACATCGCGAACGAGCAATCTCGAAATTCCCGAAAAAACGCCCAGGAAAACCAAGGAATAAAGTAGCTGATCGGTAAGTGAATAATCGAGGCTCCGTAGTAACCTATGTTTTGCGCAAGGATGTAAAGAGTAACTGTGCAAGAGTTGGTTCAGATCGGTCGAATAGTATAAGAGTGTATAAAGAACAAACAGACTTAAAAAACGCCCGAGAAAACAAAGGGATAAAATTAGTAATCGGTAAGTGAAATATCGAAGTTCTGTGCGTACATCGCGAGCGGGCAATCTCGAAATTCCCGAAAAAACGCCCGGGAAAACCAAGGAATAAAGTAGCTGATCGGTAAGTGAATAATCAAGGTTCCGTAGTAGCCTATGTTTTGCGCAAGGATGTAAAGAGTAACTGTGCAAAAGTTCGTCCAGATCGGTCGAATAGTTTAAGAGTGTATAAAGAACAGACATACATACAGACATTCTATTTTATATAGATAGATAGAAAATTCGTTTAGAGATTTAAATGTTGCTCTAATTTCCATTAATTTTGAGATATCGGGCTATTTCTAATTTTATTACATTTTTCAGTCTTTTCTACCCCTATTTCATATATAATTCTTTAAAATTTGATTGACATTTCAAATTTCGGAGAATTCGTACATACATATAAACTTTATGAAGCTGAGTCTAATCAACCAAATCTTAAAGAATTATATATGAAATAGGGGTAGAACAGACTGAAGAATATAATATAATTAGAAAAATTGCCAATAATTTATACTAAATTGTCAAAAAACATCAATTTGTGAAAAATCTCAATTATTGAGACTTGAGATGTAACCTTTAAAGGTTAAAATTTTTAAATATTCCCAATTTTTCTAATTTTATTATATTCTTCAGTCTTTTCTATCCCTATTTCATATATAATTGGTTAAGATTTGGTTGATCAGTTCTGGAGTTATAGAAATTTCGGTAAATTTGGCACATACAGACATACACACATACCGACATTTTTTAAAATGGCGATTTTTCGACGTTTTAGAACATTCTGAACACATTGGCATCAAAAACTAAAAAACAATTTTTTTTTTTTTGGTCTTTTCTACCCCTATTTCATATATTTTTCTTTAATATTTGGTTGATTAGACCTAGCTTTATATGCGATCAAAGGTCCATATACGAAGTTTATGAAAACAAAGCTCCCTCTATGAAGAAGCAAAAATGATTGGAAAGATAGATATGGTAGAGAAAGATCAAAATATTTTAGTAGGAATGGTTGGAGTACTGTGGCTGTGGATGCTTTAAAAAGGGAGGGAAAAGATTTAGTTAAGGAAATGAGTAAAAGAAATGAAGATGTACAAAGACAAATTGAGGAAAGTGGTATTTTAAATTCTAGGTATAATAAGAAATATAAAAATTTAAGTAGAGAAATAGGTGGCCCTAAATATCTGAGGAAGGAATATATGGATAATTATGATAAAGGCGAAATTATAAGAGCTCTGGTGAATTTAAGATGTGGTAATTTGGAGGACGCGAATATGTATTGGTTAAAAGAGGACAGCGGTATTTGTATGTTTTGTAAACAAGGTAGGGATAACACCATTATGTAGCGGAATGCGAAGCGACAAAAAATTGGTTTATTGAATAAGGTAAGAATAATAAAGAAAGATTAGAGAGGCTTTGGAATGACGACATGGACAGCATCAAAGAGAAGATATTGTTAAGATTATATAGAGAACGGTTAGCGTTAGAAAAAGAAGAGCAAAGAAGAAGGTTGGATTAAAACATTGATGGTAAATGTGTATGTGCAATAGTTAGCGGTAAGTTAGGATAGTAGCGTATGAATGGAAGGATGAATGATTAAGGTTATTTGTAAACCAAGTCCACTTCTTGGCTATGTAACTGAAGTTAATAATAAATTAATTATAATTAAAATTTGATTTGTAAATTATATAGGCTTTAATTCACAAATCAATTTTTATTTGTGAATTGCATCGGCTTTAATTTATAATTAAAATTTGATTTGTGACTTATATACGCTTTAATTCACAAATCAATTTTTACTTGCAAATTGCATCGGCTTTAATTTATAATTAAAATTTGATTCCTGAATTACACAGGCTTTAATTGGGAGCGTCCCGTTTGACCACGTTAATATTGACCACGGTCCCGATTGACCACGTTGCAATTGACCACGTTGCGATTGACCACGGTCCCAATTGACCACGGTCCCAATTGACCACCGTCCCGATTGACCACGGTCCCGATTGACCACCGTCCAGATTGACCACGGTCCCGATTGACCACCGTCCCGATTGACCACAGGCCCGATTGACCACAGTTCCGATTGACCACCGTCCCGATTGACCACGGTCCCGATTGACCACCGTCCCGATTGACCACCGTCCCAAACTAACCTATATAGGTTAATGACGCGCTTTAAACAATTAAATACTTTTAAAGCGCGTCACTAATCGTCAATCAGGACCGTGGTCAATCGGGACCGTGGTCAATCGGGACGGTGGTCAATCGGGACGGTGGTCAATCGGGACGGTGGTCAATCGGGACGGTGGTCAATCGGGACGGTGGTTAATCGAGACAGTGGTCAATCGGGACGGTGGTCAATTGGCACCGTGGTCAATCGGGACTGTGGTCAATCGGGACTGTGGTCAATTGGGTCGGTGGTCAATCGGGACCGTGGTCAATCGGGACCGTGGTCAATCGGGACGGTGGTCAATCGGGACCGTGGTCAATTAGGACAGTGGTCAATTGGGACCGTGGTCAATCACAACGTGGTCAATTGTAACGTGGTCAATCGCAACGTGGTCAATTTCAACGTAGTCAATCGGGACCGTGGTCAATATCAACGTGGTCAAACGGGTGCCACTCGCTTTAATTCAGATACTATAAACGAGATACTATCCTATTCCTCACAGCTAAGAAGTTTCACTTCTGCCGCGCGTGGAGGCCACACGTATTTTTTTTTTTTTTTTTTTTTTTTTTAATAAAAAGATCTCATATATTCTACTTATTTAAAACTATATTTATGAATAATGTAGATATTATAAAATACAGAAATAACATTTTTAAAAAATACTTCTTCCAAGTATCGAAGTATGTAATATTCTTTCTTCAAAAATCTTTGTTTCTATTGATTAAGGATTATAAGTATTTTTCCATCACACACACACACACACACACACACACACACACACACACACACACACACAGAAAGAGAAAGAGAAAGAGAGAGAGAGAAAGAGAGAGAGAGAGAGAAAGAGAGAGAGAGAAAGTTAGACATATACTTTTTATTATACAATTTGTGCATTCATCTTCCAATAAATATGTATATATGTATTGTGACGGGGCAGCTCCGCTGCACGTTGCAGCGTCCCCGCCGCCGCCACGGGGCGCGGAGTTGTGCTCGGGGGCGAGCCGGAAGAGCGACGCGAAATCTCCAGGGGGCCTCGTAGTTAAATAATTGCATATTAATTCTTTTTTGTTTTTCTTTTATTTTTTTTTTGTAATCGCGGCACCTCGCCGGAGTCTCCCCTGCGAGAACATCATTGGCGGCAACTTTGCAAGCATCATAGAAGAGGAGCAGTGCGAGGGGCGAAGGACGCTACGGAATTCAGAAGTGCTGCGTTAAAGGATCCTCGCGGGCCACGCACAGGGGAGCGCGGAGGAAGACTCCGACCGCGTGATTCCGGCATGGAAGCGGGAGCGGTCCCGACGCTCCGGAAGCGGGAGAGCGGAACGACCCCGCCGCGATTGCGTTACGCCGCGAGACGGCGTAACCGCTAAGACGGCTACGACTCCAACCCGGAAGCCACGGGGAGGGACGCCCCCTCGGCGGAGACGCCATGAGGAGGACCGGGGCATCCGACCCCCGTTCACCGATCACCCCATCGATTATGTATCGCGGAGTCGCGAGGCACCCCGCAACGTATCACGCGAGACAACGTTACGCAAAGTGTCGCGGCGTACTTGCGGGATCGATCCCCATTGGCCCGCGTTATCGCGCCGAAAGACGTACGCACCCCCTTGGTGAGGCGCGACGTCGATCCGCCATCGAGCGGTCGCCGAGTCGATCTCTTTCGGTTCGCCCCCTCGCCGAGTTAACTTGTGCGTGCTGCATACCGCGAGAATTGTGACGAGTTTGAGAAGCCCGGAGGAAATCCCGTGGAGAATCGACCCGTGTATGTGGGTGCCCTAGGGCGAGGAGAACGTCGAGGAAGCGGCGTCGGGTGTCGGTGAGGTTGCCCCGAGTAATTTTCGTTGTACAGCCACGGAAAGCCGTCGGGTCGCGTTTGCGTTTTGTTGCCGACTCGCGTTAGTGCCGTTTTAGTGAATTTTGGTGTCCGCTCGCCGTGCACGGCGCAGCAATTAATTGGAGATTTTGCGGTAGCGATCGGCATCGAGCGCGAAGGGCCCCCTCGGCGATCGCGCGAGCTTTGTGTGTGCGGGATTAGGGTGTCGCGGATTCGCGTCGCGTAACGACCCCTGGAGATCGTGATCGCGGGCGTGTGCGGAGACCTTCGGCGGGGTCAAAGGGCGAGATATCGCGTTCGCGCGGGCGGCATCCGGGAGTGGCCGCGTATTAGACTCGTGTGTGGCGTACGTCCTCGGGTTCGCGCTGAGTGTGGCGTTACCGCGTATCTGCTCGCGTACCGGGTGAAGGCTGGCGTTTGCCGACCGACTTGGAATGCGCGTTGAGTGAGGCGTGAAAACGTATCTGTTCGAGTAAATGTATAGGGGGGATTCGAACCCAACCTAGGGCGAGGGGGGTAGAAGGGAAGGGGGGTTCCTCGGCGCGGGGTACTCCATACCCGGTGGGCGAGGGGTCCGCGGGGGCAAGGGAGGGGGCCAAATGTGGGCGAGGGGGGTAGAGGGGAAGGGGGTTCCGCAGCGCGGGGTACTCCATGCCCGGTAGGCGTGGGGTCCGCGGGGGCGAGGGAGGGGGAATGCTGGGCGAGGGGTCCGCGGGGAGTGGTGGGGAATGCTGGGCGAGGGGTCCGCGGAGAGAGGGGAACCGCGTTTTCTGACATCGCGGCGGCCCGCGGGAGAGGGGAAACCGCGCTATGGGTCGCGAGGATGAGGACGCGGAGGCCCGCGGTGAGGAGGGTCCGCGTAATATTATACCGTATCACTCGCGTGCGTCTTCTCGCTCTCGCCCCCACTCGCGACGGCTGCAGATCAGCGTGACATCACCGCGCGCTTGCATATCACGTTCTCTCTCTCTCCCCACTTACCTTTTCGCGTTCTCTCTCATACTCACCCAATCTTCTTTCTCGCGTTCAGAGGTGTGTATTCTCTTCGCGTTCACATATCTCTTAGCGCTCTCTCCATCAGTATTTTTTTTTAAATTATTTTAATTTAATTTAATTTAATTTAATATTTTGAAGATAATTTAATACTCCAGCAGAAATGAAATTATTTTAAACCGACTTTAGTACTTTAGATAATGCAATATTTTTTTAAATATTTTAATAAATATTTATTTTAGAACTAATCTTATAAAATAGATAGCGCAATTTAAGGAATTGGAATAGGGAGAGGCTGAAGAATAATAAATTCACTTTTTTAAAATCATATTATACATTTATTAAGTTTTTAAAGTTTATAACACCTAATTATAAAAAGCTGATGATGCAGCGCAATTTGGAATTGGAATAGGGAAAGGTGGAAAAATAATAAATTTACTTTTTACTATAATATATACATTTAATTTTGAAAAAAGTTATACATAATACCTCACGCACGGTGATATTATTTTAAAACATACAACGTAGAACACTCATCCATACTCTCTCAACTTTGCGTAGACTGGCGTAGACTTCAGCGCATTGACAATACAGGTTATGAAATAAATTATATTAAGAAATTGTGAACGACCATATGCGCGCCTGCACAAAATAGGAAACCCGTCATACTGACCTGTATGTCTCTGCAACACCCTGTACATACGTACAAACTGACCTGTATGTCTCTGCAACACCCTGTACATACATACATACTGACCTGTATGTCTCTGCAACACCCTGTACATACGTACATACATCATACATACATACATACATCCATACATACATACATACATACATACATACATACATACATACATACATACATGCATACATACATACATACACACGTAAAGAAAATGTAATTGCATCTTCACATAGGACACATCTAATAACTATGTGGGGAAAAGGGAAAAGAAAATAAAACATTTTAACGTTTATATAATTTATTTCTGAACCTTCATACAAGATACGATGTATGGACAATGGTTCCATGCAAACGTATGTGTTTGATGAAATCATCGCGACATTGATATGAGTATCATGCCAATGACTCTGCATGCATAATCTCAAATTGAAACTGTATCTAAAACGAACTTTGTCGTCTTGCATGTCCACTGATCATACGTACGTACGTACATACATACATACATACATACATACATACATACATACATACATACATACATACATACATACATACATACATACATACATACATACATACATACATACATACATACATACATACATACATACATACATACATACATACATACATACATACATACATACATACATACATACATACATACATACATACATACATACATACATACATACATACATACATACATACATACATACATACATACATACATACATACATACATACATACATGCATACATGCATACATGCATACATGCATACATGCATACATGCATACATGCATACATGCATACATGCATACATGCATACATGCATACATGCATACATGCATACATGCATACATGCATACATGCATACATGCATACATGCATACATGCATACATGCATACATGCATACATGCATACATGCATACATGCATACATGCATACATGCATACATGCATACATGCATACATGCATACATGCATACATTCGTAAAGCAAATGCAATTGCATATTCACATAGGACACATCTAATAACTATGTGGAAAAAAGGAGAAAGAAAATAAAACATTGTAACGTTTATATAATTAATTTTTAAAAAGATCGTAACTTCTTCTGGCATTGCGACCACCAGTTAAATATTTTAAATACATTTTATAATGCGCAATTCTTAACATCAAACGTACACCAAACGTACACAAACGTACACAAACGTACACAAACATATATTAAACGTACACAAACGTACATCAAACGTACGCAAACGTATGCAAACGTACATCAAACGTATATACCTATATCATACGTATATCATACGTATATCATACGTACATTATATGTACTCTCCCACATGTTCTCTCTCTCTCGCTTTCGCTCTTGCTCGCGTTCTTTTTATCTCCTTCATGTCCTCTTTCTCATTCTCATTTCCTTTTATATCCCATATTTGCATTCTCTCTCAGTCCCATTGTCCCACCTATATCTTCTCATATTCTCTTCCCGCTCGCGTCTCCTCCCTCTTTCTCCCGTTCGCGTTCGCGTTCGCGTCTTCTCCCTTGCTCGCCTCCCCGCCTATATCACCCCATTCTCTCTTTTTCTCCCTCCCGCTCGTGTCCTCTCGCTCGCACACCTTCTTACGCGCGGTACGGCTATCATTTGCATCATAATTATTACGTGTTATTGCTACTTCCATTAATTTCAGGATTACTACCACATTCCGTCGGTGTTGAATTTAGAAAAGAAAATATTTACGTTACGCTTGCGAAGATATTTATGTGACAACTCATATTTTAACACAAATTCAAAAATTATTTATTTTATGAATAACGACTAAAACATTTTTTAAGCATTACATGATTTATACATATCGTTAGAATTTGGAAATAGAGGGGAAATGGTAAATAAAAGGTATGTGAAAGAACAAAAGTTTATATCTACATACATATAATGTGAAACATTTATTGAATAATCAAAATTATACAATTTTTGGTTTTTAGATCACCGACATTTTTTTAATTTCTTTACGCGTTTTCTTTTTTCAACAAGTTGAAAACCGTATTAGTAGCATTTAAGTTCTTATGTTTATGCCCACATTTCTTCGGGCTCGTTGATATCATACGGGCGGAGTCCGAACAGCCGAGTCAAATCAAAAATATCATGTGGAGATTGGTAAATATCATCGATTTGGCGGGCCTCTAATGTATCCCGCCACAGATCTTCGAGATCGTATCGGCGTTCCCATCGCTCCGCTTGCACTGATCTCTGATGGTCAATGTTGATAAACCTGTCAATGCGTATGTCTCCATGCCAAAAAGACTGGAAAAATATAAAATACTATTATATACATGTATATAGTACAAAAATGTAAAAATGTTATACATTTTGTACATAAGTAATCTTACGTTGTACTCGGGGATGGTTCGCAGCCATATTTCATTTCTAATACGGATTTCAGCTATTTGCAGATCCCCGACACAAACCCACTGACAATAAAAAAAATATTAAACCACTATAAGACCACACATATCCATACATCATATAAAGGCGTTGGCACATGAATGACTTTTTGCCATGCGGTAGAGTCGCGTGACAGACCGTGCGCACGAGCAACTTTTGTCGTGCGGCAAAGTCGCTCGTATGCCCGCGCCATAAGAATGTTGTACTTACCCCTACAATAGGATAGGTAACTTTTATGTAACCAAAGATAACCATCTTTTTAGACAGAGTACAGCTGGGCACTAGTACGATTCTACACTGACTGCAAAAGACTGAGCCCGAGCCCAGTAGCGAATAGTTATCTCGCGAAAGTAGCGAAATCTGACACCTTCATACGAGATACGACATATGGGTAATGGTTTTGACAATTTAGAATCACCGGGAGAAATAGTAACGCACGCGAGTAACGTACGCCGCAAGTACACGCGGAAACTATAAACATATACTTATTACTAGATATACTTAAAAATACTATACTACAATAAGAACAAAACGATTTATTCTCTCTCCCATTCACATCGGCCGCGGGTCCGCGTGACATCATCGCGCGCTTGCACGTTCTCTCTCATACTCACCTAATGTTCGCGTCTTCTCTTTCGCTTTCAGGTGTTCTCTTCGCGAACGCCTACCTATTAGCGTTCTCTCACACGGTATTTAATTTTTAAATGTTTTATTAATTTAATACTTTAGATAAGAATCAGTATTTACTGTTTTAAATATTTTTAATTTAATATTTTGGATATAATTTAATACTTTAGCAGAAATAATTAATTTAAATGATAAACCAAATCATGAATCAATATCGATGAACCGATTATAGTTAAAGATAATACATACAAAACTGCAAATCTTACATTAGCGCCGCCGCAAAAGTCAATGACCCAATAATATCATTTTCAAAGACAATGTCCCGATAATTTCATCGAACATGTGCAAAATTGCAAATCATGCATTAGCGCCGATGCACGATTGCTGCGTGCGCTATAGTCCGCGGGGAGGGAAATCACATTTTCGGACGTCGCGGCGGCCCGCGGGGAGAGGGGAACCGCGCTATGGTTCGCGGGGGATGGGGGTCCGCGCTACGGTCTGCAAGGAGGAGAACGGATGCCACGGTGGTCCGCGGGTAGGGGTAGGGGGTACCACGTAGGGGTTCCATGGTGAGGGGGTCAAGAGCGCTGCAGCCCGCGTGATGTCACATCATGTATATTTCCCACGTGTTATCTTTCTAGCTCTCGCTCCCGCTCACGTCTTCTCTCTCTCTTCCACACACATTTACGTTCTCTCTCGCATTTATATCACGTATTCGCGTTCTTTCTATCATACTCACCTTCTTACTTATATCTCCTCGTATTCTCTCCTCGCTCCCGTTTGCGTCTTCTCTCCTGCTCTCAGGTGTTTTTCCTTATTCATATATCTATTTGCGTTCTTTCGTCCGGTATTTAAAAATTTTAAGTATTTTATTAATTTAATACTTTAGATAATAATTTAATAGCTATTTGATTTTAACAACTAATTATAATCTAAAAGGACACGACCTAATCTTAAGAAATTGGAATATGGAGATGGCGAAAGGAAAATAAATTTAAGCTAAAAGATTTGCTCTTTAAAATAGAAAGTCACAGTCTTTTATAATTAAGCGACGCGGTAGCGTTCTACCGTCCGGTATTTAAATTTTAAGTATTTTATTAACGCAATTTAAGGAATTGGAAGGGAGAGGTGGAAGGATAATAAATTTTAACTTTTTTAAATCATATTATACATTTATTCAGTTTTTATTGTATTATAAAAAGTAATATACTAAAACGTCTTACATAACTAAAAACTGTTCATACAAAATATTATAAAATGATAAATATGTATAAATCTGCAACATATAATGTAACATTTTTTATTTAAAGAAATATTACATTTTTCTCCGCTGTCGACACGCATTCTATCCCACTCTTTACAATACTCCATCCATCCATCCATTCCTCTCACACTCTCATCCTTTTCACTACCATGCTAACAACACACATCCATACTCTCTCAACTATAACTTCATAACTAATATTCGCTACAGAATACATGTGCGGGGGATATATAAACATATATACTTATTACTATAGATATATTAAATATAAATCTCCCTTTCCAAGTTCTGGAGTCGCCTTTCAAATCTTTTAAATAACTTCATAATTAAAAAAACATTGCACTCCCGACACTCATGCGCAGGCTTTATGCGCATTAACCGTCTATCACAATCACTACACCGCATCTTGCTTGAAATGTTTAATCCGTGTAACTGCGATGAGATTGAGTGCCACCGCACTCTTCGCGTGTAACCGATGGGCTGCTCTCGACGCGCGTAGCACTTTTCGCACAGCCGTTTCCGCGGAAAGCCGTACTCCTGCACATAGCAGGGGACGATTCCGATCACGCAGTCAGATTGCAGCAGGTAGTAATACCGCTCCGGATAATCCTGCGGTCGAACCCCGTCCAACAATCTAATTGTGATAGGTTCTACTGGTGGTGGTCTCATTTTCTAGAGAATTACTAAATAAAATTAATATATTTAAATTTTTAAAAATATTTTTAAATATATAGAAATTAATTATATTTTTTTTACCCGCTTTTTAAACAACCAATGTGTTTGGTACCCTCACAGGTAATCCTCGATGCTCTCAGGATCCATCGAGAAGAATTAATCACACTGCTATTCGTAATTCTATTTTTTCACTTTCTAATGCCCGTTCGTTACCGATTATGCAAAAGACTCTGCAAGAGCTCAATTTATAGGAGTTGAAAATGTAAAGTGAGGGATCTACGTGATTTATCTGCGACATATTACATTACCAAAAACGAGCAGACGGTTGTCATGAAAAAGTAATCTTTTACTTACCGCTGCATCTTGCAATCGCGGGTGACACTATAAACCGCTGTTAAACATAGCATATCGTATGAGATGACAATTGTTGTGAGAAAATAATCCTCACGAGAAAAAAAATGTTTATGAAAATCTAATTGCATCTTCGCATAGAACACATCTAAAAAAATGATGACACTATAAACCGCTGTTGAACATAGCATATCGTATGAGATGACAATTGTTGTGAGAAAATAATCCTCGCGAGAAAAATGATGTTTAAGAAAATCTAATTGCATCTTCGCATAGAACACATCTAAAAAATGATACAGCGCTATTGTAAGGAATTGGAATAGGGAGAGGCTGATGGATAATAAATTTAAACTTTTTAATCATATACATTTATTCAGGAATACTTAAGCATATTTATATTGGCATAAAGTTAACGTACATCTCCCGTCTCAAGGCATCACGCAAAAGTTCAGCCACACCATAAAGCTAATAGTTCGCAATCTATGACAAGACGGTTGTCATGAAAAAATAAATCTTTTACTTACCGCTGCATCTTGCAATCGCGGGTGGACACTATAAATCGCTGTTCAACATATAGAACACATCTAAAAGATGATACAGCGCAATTGTAAGGAATTAAAATAGGGAGAGGCTGATGGATAATAAATTTAAACTTTTTTAATCATATACATTTATTCAGGAGTACTTAACTTATATTTATTTATGTTAACCTACTACATCAAAAGATTTCTTTCTCAATGCAGCATACATAATGTCATCCATAGCATACGCTATGAGTTCACAATCTACAATTGACGTTTGGTCGTAATAGTAATTGCTGCGCAAGAAACTAACGGCGTCGCATTTTTTGGTAATACGATTTTTTCGTAGAATACTTGCAAACTCGATAAACTTCTTATCTGCCTCTCTCGCAAACTCATATAGCTCGAGGCATACATACTCGACGCAGTGTTTGAGTTCGAAGAAAAAGAATATAGTTGCAGGTTTCATGTATAAATAATTATTGCGCGATGACAATTTTACAAGTTTATCATCACGCATTTGTACAACTTCGAGTATTAGGTCTTCTGGAAGAGTCGGAATAGTCAGCGACTGACCGACAGCTGACTGCACAAGTCGTTTGACATCCATGCGTCTATCGATGAGCTTCTTCCACGTGTAATAAAACATCGCGATTTGATTTCCTCGGTTGTCACCAAGGACCAATTCGACAAAGGAGGATTCGTGTGGAGGTTTCAGACTGACGCTGACCCCAATGTCCAAATATTTGTAAGCTGTACGTGTCAATCCGTATCGTCTGTTGAGTATACGCACCGCACGACGCTCCAACGAAGTGCTGTAGAAAAAAGAACAAGATAAGGTTTTAAAATAATAAAATTGGAAAAATTATAAAATAGGAGACTCTATAAATTAAACGAAACTTACTTGTTCTCACTCGATGGAGTTGCAGCTTCGGGAATCGGCACGTAATAATTCATGCGTGCGCCACCACTGTTGCTTCCCGCAGCGGAGTACATTTTTCACTCTCGGTTATGGCAAGTCGATCGTTTGTACAAGCGGCTGATACAAGACTGACCGATCGCATAAAATTAACGGAGCGTATACGCGAAAACACCCTCCCCTTTTTAAAATTATGACGTGGTGGGAATAATACTTCTAGAACGTATTCTAAGAAAAGTTGTTTATCAAGGTTTTGGGCGAACGTGTTGGGACATGTTTCGCTGCAATAGTCGGTTATGACATCGCTTATTGTCAAAGCGAACGTATTGTTTAGGCGGATTAAAGATAAAATATCCTCGATTAAATATCTGAGATAAAAAATGTTTGTCTCGATGATTTAACCGTCGTGGTGTCGCGGTCATGATAATTATTTTTTCTTGCAGACATGCATGATGACGAAAGTCCAATTTAGATACAATTTCAATTTTTGCAGTTTCGCGTAAGTCAATGACATGATATCGTTTTCATGGGCAGTCATCACGTCTCGCGATGACTTTATTAAACGTGTGCAAAACTGCAAAATTCTGCAATTCATAAGTCAAGCGCCGATGTACGGCTGCTGCGGACATGCATGGTGACTAAGTCCACTTTAGATATAATTTCAATTTTTAGTGGACTTAGTCACCATGCATGTCCGCAGCAGCCGTACATCGGCGCTTGACTTATGAATTGCAGAATTTTGCAGTTTTGCACACGTTAATAAAGTCATCGCGAGACGTGATGACTGCCCATGAAAACGATATCATGTCATTGACTTACGCGAAACTGCAAAAATTGAAATTGTATCTAAATTGGACTTTCGTCATCATGCATGTCTGCAAGAAAAAATAATTATCATGACCGCGACACCACGACGGTTAAATCATCGAGACAAACATTTTTTATCTCAGATATTTAATCGAGGATATTTTATCTTTAATCCGCCTAAACAATACGTTCGCTTGACAATAAGCGATGTCATAACCGACTATTGCAGCGAAACATGTCCCAACACGTTCGCCCAAAACCTTGATAAACAACTTTTCTTAGAATACGTTCTAGAGTATTATTCCCACCACGTCATAATTTTAAAAAAAGGGGAGGGTGTTTTCGCGTATACGCTCCGTTAATTTTATGCGATCGGTCAGTCTTGTATCAGCCGCTTGTACAAACGATCGA
>JASTWR010002232.1:0-23836 GCA_030770355.1 Harpagoxenus sublaevis
TATTCCCTTGTTGAATTAAAAAATTTTTAATTTTATGAAATGTGTAAACGTAAGAGTGGGTTGCGCCCAGCGTTTGAATTTCCCGCGCTTCCCACGTTAGAGAGTGCAACGCCAACCGCGGCGCTCCGCGCTTGCGCGCCTCGCGCCCGATCAACACCAGCGCTTCGCGCAACTGCCCCAGCGACGCCCTGAGCGGCCATTGGCTGATTCGTATGAGTTTGGTGGCGCGCATATACCCCAAGTGCGTACCTGGTAGCAACGGCTACGCAGGTCTTTTCCATCCGACCATAGTCGCGGTAACATCGCTGTATAGCTCGCGAATAAAGAAGTCTTTGTTAAACGTTAACGAGGGTCTGTTCACTGCTTCCCGGACACCGCTTCCTTTCCTGACACCACCCGAGACCTGGTTCGCGCCCGCGGATCTAACCTGCGGCGAACTGCAAAGCGTCTTACAGCTTCAGAAGTGGGATAAGTGCCTCGTAATTACGCAGGTACCCAGCCACGCGCCTTCGCGAGGATTCTATACGCATCGCATCGTACGCGATCGCACCTCGTGCTTGTGCTTCAAGAGGATCCCATCCTGAGTCTTACAGCTTCAGAAGTGGGATTCGCACCTCGTGCCTTCCGGGATTCGCGCCTCGTGGCCTTCCGGGATATCGAGCAGATTCTACATTGTCTCATCCTGAGCCTTACAAAGCATCAGAAGTTCCAGCTACACGCCTTCGCGAGGATTCTCCACGCATCGCATACGCGATCGCACCTCGTGCTTAGTGCCTTCCGGATCTTCGAGAGGATTCTACATTGTCTCATCCTGAGTCTTACAGCCAGCAGAGGGATCAGTGCCTTCCAGAATTTTCCACCTCGTGTTCCTGAGACTTCCTATAATACATACCGAGGATTCCTTTGTCCCTTCCCAGTTTACCCGGGAAGTGAACGTCCTCGTGTACGCTCATATATACGCCGAGTATATTCGGTTTATCTGGCACCCGCAACGGGCCCAGTTTTGTTCGAGTGGAATTCGCCGTTCCCTCGAGTCGCGCAACGGCATTCGTGCTTCTTTGTGCGCGTGATATCGGTTTCAATTCACCCGTGTGCCCACGCAACGGCATTCGTGCTTCTTTGTGCGTGCGACAACGGTTTACCGGTTTCTTTCGGTTTCCGGTCAGACATTCAAGGCGTATGCAACGGCCTCGCGTCTTTTTGTGCATCACGCATACACCCGTGCATCCGCGCAACGGCTTTATCGCTTCTTTGTGCGCGTGATAACGGTCTATACGAATATCCGTGCAACGACGCAATCATCGTGCGCGTGATATCGTTCCAACCGGCAATTACGCAATTCCGGTTTAAGAAGCGTACGCGCAACGGCTTCACCGCTTCTTTGTGCGCGGCACGTGCTTCCGAATAATTAATAAAGCCGCATAGACATTCGTGCGCGAATAGCGGTTCACCCGGCATCTTTCCGGTACCGGTCAACGCAAAAGGAAACATCTTTTCCCGCGTTTCCGCATAATTGAACATTGCATTGCGCATATTCCATTGTCCGCGAGTGACGCCATATTGCATCAGCTCACCGCGCGATTGGAATTTTCCGACGCCATATTGGATCACACATCCGCGTCGCGTCTCCCCTGTAACTTTCCACCGCCATATTGGTGAGAGGTTCGTATTTGTTTGAAAGTTTTGAGCAACAAAGTTCAAGATGAGCTCACGCGAGAAATTGGAAACACACTCGTTAGAGATTTTACAAGAAAAATTACGCAATCTCAACGCACGCTCTATACCGAGTGATAAAGCAAAATGCATCTGCATGCTTATCGAGATATCGGACAGAAACAGACGTCGCGAGGAAAGAAGTAAGCGACAGAAGGAAGAAACCATTACAGAAGTAGAAGAAGATTCAGATTCTCCTGCACTATCTACGTCAGAATCAACCTCGACAACGCAAAGGGAGGAAACCACACCTCTAACACGTTCAATAACGCTTCAAGGTGCAACCACAGCGTCGAGTCTGGAAACAATGATGTCTCAATTGTGCACACTTTTGTGCCAGTCAGATTCAGTCACAACGGGAACAAAATCTCCAACAACAAGAGCGAGACAACCGTCACCAGGATATGGTCGACGGATTGCTCGAGCGTCTTGAGAGGAATCAAGGTCCGTCACAAACGCCGCAAAGCATCAACTCTCAAGCGTCAGAATTTACTTCAATAACGACCAATGCATCAAGATTTTTAATTTCGCAAATCCCCACGTTTGGAGGGACTGACGACGAAAACGTTGAAACATGGATCGATCGTCTAGAAGGCATCGCGGAAGACCATGGATTGCCACAAGTAGCTATGTTATCTGCTGCCACCGCCAAGTTAACGAAAGGTGCACAGAAATGGTTCAACCTGAGTCCACGTACAGTCAGCAGATCCTGGACGGACTTCAGACAAGCTATCATCAGACACTTCAAGAGACGAGTTATTTTTACGGACGTCATGGAAAAAGCCCATGCACGCAAATGGCTTTATTATAAGGAAAGCTTTCAAGAATATGCCATGGATGTTATTACTATCCTGCAACCGCTTAATCTAAGCGAGGAAAACATCTGTCACTGTATCACCAGCGGGATACTAGACATGTCGCTCAGAGGTACAGCAGCGTCACTTAAAGTTGACTCATTAGATGATTATTTGGAACAAATGCATCACATTGCACTTACTTGTCGTCCACACAGCTTGAAGAAGTCACCGACATTCAAACCAAAGTTTCCCAAATCAGACAAATATGACAAGTCCAAATCAGATAAGTCATCACAACAAGAGTCTTCGGTCAAAGATCAACCCCAGAAGGAGGGGAAGGACAGCTTTTGTTCGTACTGCAAACTCAAAGGTCACACACGAGAAGAGTGTCGTAAGCTGAAGAGGAGAGGGCAGTCAGCCAAGCCGACGTCTACAAGTACAACGAGTACACCAGTTGCCACCGTCGTAGAGACACCAGCCGCCGACGTTGACTCATCCAAGTCGGACAGAGTAGCGTTTGTGCGAGAAAATGCTAATGAGATAGTTACTAATAGCAACATTCTTAAGGTAACAAATATTAATAATCTGTCATGCGATTCTACCGCGTTATTAGATACAGGTAGTCCTATTTCTTTTATTTCATTGTCAGCATTCGCAAAATTTTTCCCGAATGACTTAATTTTGAACCCAGTTAGTTCATACAAAGCGGTTAATGACACACCAATTAAAATCAAAGGTAGCATAGATTCTACAATTAAACTTGAATTATTACCAAAGGTAACAAGTCCAATTAAATTTCACGTACTTGATGATAAATCCTTATCAGTCGATGTTATCATAGGTTGCGATTTCCTAATGAAACATAAAATTGTTGTTACGCTAAACCCGTCGTTAAAAGAGTGCGACGAAAGAGTCAAATTGTTTTCCGAAATAGCATCTATACAAGCTGTCGAAGAATGTAACGAACAATCCGACAATGTGTTAGAAAACATTCAAGTAGATTTTAATTCCGCGAAAGACGAGTTAATATCAGTCATTCAAGAAGTTGAAAACACTAAGGTCCCCATAGTGGAAGATGATTTTTTTGTTCATGTTAAGCTAAAAGATGACTCAGTATACGCATATGCGCCAAGACGATTAGCCTGGTCAGAACGCCAGAAAATCCAAAAAATTATAGACGATTTCCTGACAAGAGGTATAATTAAAGAGAGCGAATCTCCCTATTGTGCCCGTATCGTTCCAGTCAAAAAGAAAGATGGTTCACTTCGTTTATGTGTTGATTTGAGACCACTAAATGAAAGAGTTCACCGAGAACATTCACCTTTCCCGTTAATCGAAGATAATCTGTCGAGATTACACGGCAAAAAAGTTTTTACAGTTCTAGATTTGAAAGACAGTTTCTATTTAATTAAAGTTCATCCAGATTCCACCAAGTATTTTTCATTTGCAACACCAGATGGTCAATACGAATTTGTGAGATTACCTTTCGGATATTGCGAAGCTCCGAAGAAGTTTCAAAAAAGGTTAATCAAATTGTTAAAAAAGTGGATAGATCAAGGATCAGTTTTTGTTTACATTGACGATATTTTAATAGCCACAGAAACAGTGGAAGAGAATTTACGAATTTTGAAAGAAACCTTAATCGTTCTTAAACAATATCAATTTACAGTCAATTGGAAAAAGTGTAAGTTTCTTAAAAAAGCTATCGAATATTTAGGATACATTATATCAGAGAATGGTATTCAATTAAGTCCACAACACATTCAAAAAGTTAAAGATTTTCCAGTTCCACACAGAAAGGAAAAAGTTCAAGAGTTTATAGGTCTTACAAGTTATTTTCGCAAATTTATTGAGAATTACGCATTTATTGCCAAACCATTACACAACTTACTTCGAAAAGATTCAGCATTTAATTTTGATCAAAAATGTCTTATTGCCTTTAACACATTAAAGGAGAAACTTATTTCACCTCCAGTTTTGAAAATTTATAATCCTAAATTGCCTACTCAATTACATACTGATGCGAGCAGCATAGCCATCGCAGGTATTTTACTACAAGAACATGATAAAAAGTTCGCCCCAGTAGCATACTTTAGTCGAGCAACAAATAAAGCAGAAGCTAATTATCATAGTTTCGAATTAGAAACGTTAGCTATTGTCGAGTCAGTAGAAAGATTTAAAATTTACCTTACCGGTATACCTTTCACTATAGTTACCGATTGTAATGCTTTAGTTTATACTTTAAAGAAATCTCAACTTAATCCACGCATAGCCCGTTGGACATTAAGGTTGCAAGAATATGATTATACTATAGTTCATAGAGAAGGTAAAAGAATGCAACATGTAGATGCTTTAAGCAGAATGATAGCCCATGTTGATTCCATGTCATTAATAGAGGAATTAATGTTTAGACAATCACAAGATGAAAAACTTAAACCTATTATTGAAAAGCTTGAAACGCAAGATGATGATTTTTACACATTAATTAACGGTTTACTTTTCAGAAAACGTCAGGATAAAAATCTTTTAGTAGTCCCAGACGCAATGACGTCAAATATTATCAGAATTTATCACGATGATATGTCACATTGTGGATTCGATAAAACAATCCAAGGAATATTAACTACATATTGGTTTCCGTTTATACGTAAGAAAGTTCGAATTTATATCGACAATTGTCTAAAATGTATTATTTCCAATGTTTCAACCAACGCTAGAGAAGGAGAAATGCAGATCACTGACACTCCAGATCAGCCTTTACAGATCGTTCACATCGATCACTGTGGTCCTTTTTCTACGTCACAGGAAGGATTCAAACATATTTTCGTTATAGTAGACGCCTTTTCCAGATTTACTTGGTTATGCGCCACTAAATCTACAGGATCTAAAGAAGCGATCAAACATCTAATTAATATTTTTGATATCGTAGGTTATCCTAAACTCATTGTTTCAGATAGAGGTACCACATTTACCTCACGAGAATTCACCGATTTTGTAAAAGAAAGAAATATTTCTCACCGCTTAGTTGCAGTAGCACAACCACAAGCGAACGGTTTAGTAGAGCGAATAAATAGATTTGTTAAAGCATCCCTAACTAGGATAGATGAAGAATTAGTAGAATGGAGCGATAATTTGTCAGCGGTCCAGTACACAATAAATAACACATATCACACGTCATTAAAGCGACTCCGTCAAAAATATTGTTCGGTTACGAGTTAAAACGACACCCGGACACAGAGTTAATTGATTTTATTAAGAATTTAGCAGAATACGATCTCGATTATATCGTCGAGCGAGAAAAAAGTCGAGAGTTAGCTTTACAAGCGACCGATAATGTTAAAAACTACAACAAAATGTATTACGACGAGAAACATAAAAAACCGACTAGATATAAACAAGGCGATTATGTATTTATTAGAGACAGATTAAAACCCGGCGACGAAAAGAAAATCAAACCGCCGTATAGAGGTCCTTACTTAGTCGCGAAAGTACTTAATAAAAACCGTTATGTAATTACGGATATACCAGGGTATAGTTATACGCAGAAACCTTATAATTCAATATTATCCCCGGATAGAATGAAAAAGTGGCTACCAGTCCCGGAGCCCAGAGATTTAGTTGAGAGTGAGGAGGAAGAAGATGATTAATTTTATTATTCTTGCCAGTTCATTCTATCTCGAGATAAACCAACGCTGTCAAACGACAGAATTACTCTGATTTTACAAGTCAGATATTGTTTAGTTCATAAGTTACTAATATTTTTCTTTTTATATTTCACACAGCTCGAATTTATGTATTCTAGCTTTAAGTCAATTTATTATACGAATAATTTCGTTTTGCGGTTTACATTTCCGTTTATTTCAGATTTCGAATTTTATTTTCATTTCGAATTATATAACTTTTCAGGTTTCAATTTACCTATTGTAATTTTCTTTCGATTTCGATCATTCCGATATCTTATTGTAAAACGTTCGAGGACGAACGCTCCGTCAGGAATGGCCGAAGCTGTAAACGTAAGAGTGGGTTGCGCCCAGCGTTTGAATTTCCCGCGCTTCCCACGTTAGAGAGTGCAACGCCACCGCGGCGCTCCGCGCTTGCGCGCCTCGCGCCCGATCAACACCAGCGCTTCGCGCAACTGCCCCAGCGACGCCCTGAGCGGCCATTGGCTGATTCGTATGAGTTGGTGGCGCGCATATACCCCAAGTGCGTACCGGTAGCAACGGCTACGCAGGTCTTTTCCATCCGACCATAGTCGCGGTAACATCGCTGTATAGCTCGCGAATAAAGAAGTCTTTGTTAACGTTAACCGAGGGTCTGTTCACTGCTTCCCGGACACCGCTTCCTTTCCTGACACCACCCGAGACCTGGTTCGCGCCCGCGGATCTAACCTGCGGCGAACTGCAAGCGTCTTACAAATGGTTATATCCACTAAAAAATACAAATATAAACTTTGTGTTTAAATATCTTATATTTCCTTGTTGGATTTAAATAAAAAATTTTTATTTTATAAAAGTGTTATTATACATTGTTTTTCTAATTGACACAATGTAAAGATTATTCATCAAAGTAGTGCAACAATTATTTTTTAAGACAATATATATATTTTTTCTTTATAATTGGCGCAATTTACAGATATCATTTCTTTTTTTTTATCAAGAGACACGGTAGTGTCTCGCGCCAAGTGCGCGCGGAGCGAGACCGCCGCGGCCGTGGCTCTATTTACGCGACGCAACGAGTTGCGAGTACCCGAGATTTTTAGATCTCGATAACCAGTGAACGGATCAAGTTCTAACTAGGCTTATCGTAAAGCTTGGACCAAATTTATATAAGAAAAGTGTTTTTATTTTTCCGCTACGTGCCCTACGAGCGGAGATATTACGATGCAAAGTCCGATCCTGAAAATTTTCATTTAAGAAACGTCCACGTCGGACATATAACATATATATATATAATCATGTCCGTTTCACTACTTTGACTGCAGATGGCTCTTGATTTTCGATTAATCGCGTTCGCAAAAGAGATCGATCTGAGTTTCGTGACAGCAAACATGACCGTAAAACGGCCCATACACGTCGCGAGTCGCGAGTCCGGCTCGGCTCGGTTTCTATACGTTCGTGGGTAGGATGTCACGAGACGGGCTCGGCGTCCGACGAGCCAAATTTCGGGACTGTTCGGGAGTGTGTGTGTGGTGAAAAACGTTCGAGACCGGCTCGCAAATCGAACTCGTACATGTAATAATGGGCCGCTTTAGACGTCCGCGTCGTCGAAAAATATTCCGTCCGCGTTGTCGCGTCCGAACACTCCGAACGAAGTGCATGATGAGTGCCAGAATGACAGAGTTCGCGCCTTGCGGATGGCTGGTTCCTGGGATACACCCTGAGCGAGGAGGATGAGGTTGTATCTATCGTACGTATTTGCTCTTTTCTCGCGAGTCACGCTCGCGTTCCCCGCTCGCGTTCTCTCTCTCTCTCTCTCTCTCTCTCTCTCTCTCTCTCTCTCTCTCTCTCTCTCTCTCTCTCTCTCTCTCTCTCTCGGTGAGTACCGCATGTTGCTGCGTTTCCTTGCTCTGGCTTTCGGCGAACTCCATCTCTGCCGTAACTGCCTTCGGGCCGTTTTTGTTACAGATTTAAGCAAGTTTTTCGTTGCTTTTTAAGATAGATATTTTATCTTTCTTTTCTTGCAACTGCCGTGCTTGATATCTTGGAGTACAAGTTCACTTCTCATTCTAACCTCACTTTTGCCTGCTCTTGGGATAGCGCATGAATCGCCTTCTGGTTTTCTCTTGTGGTGACATCTGTGGGCTTCGCTACACACCACCAACTGTTACCCTTTTGGTTCTACTCCTCGCTGTAGTCACCTCATCAATCATGCCACAATTAAGGAGTGATGACACAACAAATGCGCTTTTATGTCAACTGGTTGAGCAGTTGAAGTCGTCCGAAGCGCGATTCTCCGCATTTGTTGAGCAAAAGAAGGCGTCGGACGCATGTTTCTCCGCTTTTGTCGAGGACCAGCGGCGCACGAACAGTGGACTTAACGATAAGCTTAACCAGCTAAACAGCATAGCGAAAAGTGTCGACCGCAACTGTCAGCGTATTGCTGAGTTGGAGCAGCAGTGTGCTGCTCTTACGAATGAAGTGCGCCGTTTAAAGACCGTATTAAAAAGCGAATTAAAAAGTGAATTAAAAAGTGATCTAAGTGATCCTCATTTTGTTCCGCAGCCTTCTGCGTCTCGAGTTTTGCGAACATCGGACATCATTATTTCCGGGATACCGGGTTCTCTGACTGACACATCGGAACAGCTTGTCTCTAGTGTTTTTCGCGCGCTGGGTACACCGCAGCTTGTTTCTGATGTTCTCGAGACTCGAGACGTGGGGGGTAGTGTCGTGTCTGCGAAGTCTGTGACGCATGGTGTGGCGCCCAGCACTGATTCTGCCTCCGATCGTCCTGGCCTTGCGGTCAGACGGCGATCTATAATTGTTGTACTCAAGTCGCGGCAGATTCGTGACTATATACTCAGTGCTATGCGCCGTAAACGTCGACTGTCTGTCAACGATGTTTTCTCAAAAGATGTCCCCGGCCATATTTATATTAACGAACTGCTTCCTATAGATATTTACAAATTGTTGCGCCGGACTCGAGTTATAGCCGGGCAGTTATCTTTTAAGCACGTATGGTGCACGAACGGTATGATTTTTGTCCGCAAGGCACATGGTCAGTCTCCCATATTGATTACTTCTGAGGCTGATTTAGCGGGGCTTCAATGACCCTAGGCTGATGCTGGCTGTGTTCCTTCGGTTTCTGTGATCCGGCTTAACTTATATATTTCCCACGATTTTGTAGTCTCAGACATTTGTGATGGCACATGCATGCCGTTCTTGTTCACCACTATAACGCGATGATCGCCTTAGGTTTAATGAAAGTTCCACATACGCACATGCGAGTCACTCTTTTTCACCACGATGAAATATTTAATTATTTATAAGCTTTTTCACTTTATGTTCAACATTACAATCGTTTTATGCTCAAGTCTATATTAGTCTAGTTACGTGGTTATACTTGTTACGTACTCTAGTTACGTGGTTATACTTGTCCTTTATTTGAGAGAGCATAATAACTGGATTTCGTTGACTCATAATTCTTCAGCAGTATTTCAGATAATTTTACTTTTCAACGAAATTCTTAGCTTTACATTCTTAGCTGTATATTTCGCTACTTATTTACTACAAGTGTTTTCAACGATATTCTTAGCTTTACATTCTTAGCTGTATATTTCGCTACTTATTTACTACAAATGTATTTTCAACGAAATTCTTAGCTTTATATTCTTCTTTCTATTTTCAACGATATTCTGAGCTTTACATTCTCAGCTGTATATTTCGCCACTTATTTACTACAAATGTATTTTCATCGTAATTCTTAGCTTTATATTCTTAGCTGTATATTTCACTACTTATTCACCATAAGTGTATTTCTTTGTTCTTTGTTCTTTGTTTTTATCTGCTTCTATTGTACCTTTGCCCTTTAGCTCTTGTTTGGGCATAATAAATCTAATCAATCAATCAATTAATCTCTCTCTTTCTCTCTCTCTCTTCTCTCTCTCTCTCTCTCTCTCTCTCTCTCTCTCTCTCTCTCTCTCTCTCTCTCTCGGTGAGTACCGCATGTTGCTGCGTTTCCTTGCTCTGGCTTTCGGCGAACTCCATCTCTGCCGTAACTGCCTTCGGGCCGTTTTTGTTACAGATTTAAGCAAGTCTTTCGTTGCTTTTTAAGATAGATATTTTATCTTTCTTTCCTTGCAACTGCCGTGCTGGATATCTTGGAGTACAAGTTCACTTCTCATTCTAACCTCACTTTTGCCTGATCTTGGGATTGTGCATGAATTACCATCCGATTTGCGCACGTGGCGACATCTCTGGGCTTTGATACACGCCACCAACTGTTACCCTCAGAACTGCCGCTCTGCATTTTGGTTCTACTCTTCGCTGTAGTCATCTCATCAATCATGCCACAATTGAGGAGTGATGACACAACAAATGCGCTTTTACGTCAACTTGTCGAGCAGACAAAGTTGTTCGAAGCGCGATCTGATGCGCGATTCTCCGCTTTAGACGACAAACTCAACCAGTTAAATAGCCTAGCTAAAAGTGTCGACCGCAACAGTCAGCGTATTGCTGAGTTGGAGCAGCAGTGTGCTGCTCTCACGAATGAAGTGCGTGGTTTAAAGAGCAGATTAAAAAGCGAATTAAGAAGTGAATTAAAGAGCGAACTAAAGTGTGAATTAAAGAGAGATCTGAGTGGTCCTCATCTTGTCCCACAGTTTTCCGCGTCTCGAGTCTTGCGAACATCGGATATTATTATTTCCGGGTTACCGGGTTCTCTGACTGACACATCGGAACAGCTTGTCTCTAGTGTTTTTCGCGCGCTGGGTACACCGCAGCTTGTTTCTGATGTTCTCGAGACTCGAGACGTGGGGGGTAGTGTCGTGTCTGCGAAGTCTGTGACGCACGGTGTGGCGCCCAGCACTGATTCTGCCTCCGATCGTCCTGTCCCTGCGGTCAGACGGCGATCTATAATTGTTGTACTCAAGTCGCGGCAGATTCGTGACTACATACTCAGTGCTATGCGCCGTAAACGTCGACTGTCCGTCAACGATGTTTTCTCAAAAGATGTCCCCGGCCATATTTATATTAACGAACTGCTTCCTATAGATATTTACAAATTGTTGCGCCGGACTCGAGTTATAGCCAGGCAGTTATCTTTTAAGCATGTATGGTGCACGCACGGTATGATTTATGTCCGCAAGGTACGTGGCCAGCCTCCCATATTGATTACTTCTGAGGCTGATTTAGCAGGGCTTCAATGACCCTTGGCTGATGCTGGCTGTGTTCTTTCTGCTTCTATGGCCTGGCCTCACTTACATATTTCCGACGATCTTGTTGACTCCGACATTTGTGACGGCACATGCATGCCTCTCTTATCCACCACTACATGTAATACGACTCACATGCTTTTCACTTCATGTTTAACGTGATAATCGCTTTAGGTATAATGAAAGCTCCACTTATGCACATGCGGGCCTCTCTTTTTCACCACTATAAAATATTTAATGATTTATAAGCTTTTTCACTTCATGTTCAACATTATAATCGTTTTATGCTTAAGTAAGTTCTATATTAGTCTAGTTACGTGGTTTTACTTGTTCTTTTGTTTGAGAGAGCATAATAACTAAATTTCGTTGACTCATAATTTTTCAGCAGTATTTCAGATTATTTTACATTTTTCAACGAAATTTTGGTAATATGACGCAATATTATCTTATTAGTTATGTATATTCAAACGTCTTTCACTCGAATTATTTTGTCTTATAATAAGTCGTGAAGCATTGGCTGAGGAGGAAACAACATTACTATCTTTTGCTTTATTGTCATTATTATCTCCATTGTTTCCACTTATGCTTTTCGCTTTATTGCTGTTATCACACTGCGTCTTTTGTTTTCTTTTTAGTTTTTACTTATTCTATTTTGTCTATGTATTTTGCTTATCACATATTTACCTGTATCATTCAACCTTTGCCTAAAGTCTTGACTATGGCATAACAAATAAACTCAAACTCAAACTCAAACTCTCTCTCTCTCTCTCTCTCTCTCTCTCTCTCTCTCTCTCTCTCTCTCTCTCTCTCTCTCTCTCTGGAGTAAGTATTAAGTGTCACGCTGTCTTCTTGCTCCTGTTTCTAATTGATCTGGTTACTGCCGTGAGCTGCCTTCGGGCCTTTTTGTTGCAGATCTAAGCAAGTCCTTTACTGCTTGTCATGCTCTTCATTCTTTTTCCTGAGATTGACACCTGATTCTGTGCATTTTTGTGGCAAGCATAATTTCTCACTTAACCTCATTCTGGGAATTATTGTGGATTTCTTGGAGTTGCCGCACGAGGTGTCTTCCTGCGCATGCGCCTGCCTGTGAATCTTCTCTTTCTGCACCTGCCCTTCAGCCTGACGTGTAGTTCTTCCCGCAGTTGATCCTGCTGCGCATGCGCCTATTATTGCATGGCTTCTCTCTGCTATCCCCGGGCACGAGCTTCCTGACAGCCGATTGGCTGCCGTTTGTGTGTGCGCCTAGTGTCGCCGGGCATCTTTATATCTTACTCACTGCTGATCGTGCTGCCGTCCGTGCGTGCGCCTGTCGTCGCCGTGCATCTTTACATCTTCCTCACTGCTGATTGGCTGCTGTGTCTGACTCCGTGCCTGAGAATTTTTATGACTGTCACACTTAACTGGTGACTTGTGCTTGTGGATCTATATGACTTTTACATCTAATTAGTGACTTGTGCTTGTGGATCTATATGACTTTTACATCTAATTAGTGACTAATTGCGCCGAACTATACTGCATCTGGGATGCAGCCTGCGTGCACTAAATGCAAGAAGTCGATAGCAACTGCTTCGGTTGAGTGCGAGTGCCGGAGAGTTTTCCATCCTGGCTGTGTTAAATCATTCTCCGCCAATAAGTACGCTGATAATTGTTGCAAGTCGTTGGCTGCTTCATTGAAATTACCTCTTACACCTGAGGTCGTTAAAACCGCGCAGTTGGTTGGCTTAAACATGGCTGCTCCTGCTGGCACTGGCACTCAATCGCAGTCTCAGGGCGACATCTCAACAAATGATCTCCTGCTGCAATTGGTGGAACAATTGAAGGCGTCGGAGGCTAGATTCTCTACTTTTGCTAGGGAGCAGGAGGCTAGATTTTCCGCTTTTGTGAAGGATCAGCGGAGTACTAACAATGAGCTTAATGAAAAGCTTAATAAGCTTAATTCTATCGCGAATTGCGTCGAGCGGAACAATCAGCGCATTGCTGCGTTAGAGCAGCAGTGTGCTGCTCTGTCAAGCGAGATCAGCGAATTGAGGGGCGATCGTGGAGCCCCAGGCTCTTCCTTGCGGGGTCAGTCTGCGAACGAGATTATTGTATCAGGGGTCCCAGCTACAATGTCTATCACCCCTGCAGCATGCGTTCGCAATGTGTTTGCGACTTTAGATATCCCTGATCTGTCTTGCCACATCCTTGATGTCAGGGCTGTCGCTCGGAAGCCTTCGCCGATACATGGTAGACCTTTGCCCGTCTCTGATGCTATTTCCTTGATTGTTACCTTAGCCTCGAGTGCGGTCCGTGATATTGTGATAGCCAAGAAGCGTGTGCGGCGTACGCTGATGCAGAGGGATGTTTGTGGGAGTGATAATGACTCCGATCGAAGTGTGCACGTAAACGAGATGCTCCCTAAAGACATTTATGAATTGCGTCGACAGACAAAGCTTGTTGCCAAGGATAAGTCTTATGCGTATGTCTGGGTGAGGGATGGTCGTGTCCTTGTCAGGCGCTCCGACGGTGACCCCGTAATTCAGATTTCCTCCATGGCTGATCTTGATAAGCTTGTTTGACGTGTGCATGCCAGTCATTCTGCGGTGTCTGATCATGTAGCATCACCATTCGCACATCGTCGCTCTGCCTCGGGGACCACTCAATTTCGTGTGGCCCAATTTAACGCCAATTCTCTGCGTGGCCATATTGATCTCATTAGACTATATTTCAACGCTAACCACTATCATGTAATTTCTGTGTCTGAAACTTGGCTTCATGCTGGCGTCCCTGACGACCTTGTGGCCTTAGATGACTATTTTTTGTTACGTCATGACAGAGTGGGACGGGCGGGCGGTGGTGTGGCATGCTATATAAATAAATCGCTTAAAGTTAAAATTGTAGCTGTTTCCAGTAATCTTTATGACAATTCACCTGAGTATCTAATTATTGAAATACGTCTTCCTGATGGTGAATCAGTGCTATTCGCGTCCATTTATAGAAGACCCAAGGGCCTCCTCTTTCATGACTTTGTCGACACATTAACTGGATGCTCACACCAGTACAAAAATGTAATAATTGGAGGTGACTTGAATTGTAATTTGTCATCGACCAGCTATGATGCGAACTATTTGCGTGAGCTCATGTCCAGCTTATCATTACACATTATCAGTTCCGAACCTACCTATCACACGGCTACCTCTGACTCATGGCTTGACGTTTTGATTATAGATGATGCTGATAAGCTTTCATCTTTCGCTAAATCTCAGAGTCCTTTCATAGGGCGGTCATGATATAATAGAGTTATCTATGTTACTGGATTCTAATTTGATATCTAGGCGCACTATTTCGCGGCGTAACTACAGGGGTATTGACTGTTCTGAGTTCTCAGATTACCTTGCATCCATTGCTGGTGCAGTACGGGCTGAGGTTGATGAAGTGTCTAATGACACCAATGTTGATAGATTCTGTGGAGTGATGACTCGCAACCTGTTAACGGCACTGGATGTCTTTGCTCCCATTCGTACATTCACAATCAAGAAGCCTCCAGTGCGGTGGCTCACGGGTGATCTGAGGGCTCGGATGCGTACTCGTGATCGGTTATACAAGCAGGCAAAACGCTCTAACAGTTTGCTCGGATATGCTACTTACAGACTGTTTCGTAATCGGCTTAACGTAGACATCAGACGTGCTAAGGGTGTGTTTCAGTTTAAGTCTCTTGAAAACATCACTAATCCTTCCAAACTTTGGAGAGAGCTTGCTCGCCTTGGTCTGGTAAAGTCTACTTTGGTTTCTCCTTACATTTTTTCACTCCTGATCAATTGAATGCTCACTATGTTTCGGTTTCTTCAGCTCTGTCGCCTTGCTCAGTTACTGACTTCAACTCCGCTATTGATGGTGTCTCTCGTCCATCTCAGCGTCCCGAGTTTGTTTTCTCTGCTATAACATCGGATATGGTCTACAAGCTGATTTCTGCTGGTCCTCTTCATTCTTACGCGTCGGGTGCGGATGACTTACCTCTTTACGTTCTGCGTTTAACTTGGCCTGTGATTTCATCGTGTCTAACTGTGCTACTAAGCCGCTCACTGGAAACCTCTTCTTATCCGTCTCAGTGGAAGCGCGCGCTTATCCGTCCTCTCTCAAAGATTAGGATTCCCTTATCCCCGTCTGATACGCGACCGATAGCTAATCTGCCTGAACTGTCGAAGATACTTGAAAGGATTGTCTCTTCGCAGATCACCGATTATCTGAACGAGTACAATCTCATAAGTCCCAGACAGTCTGCGTATCGCCCGAGTCACAGCACTCAGTCGGCGCTTCTGCGTGTTTGTGATGAGATTAAGAAGGCGATTGACAGTGGATATGTATTGATTATGATTCTTTTTGACTTTAGTAAGGCGTTTGACACTGTTCCGCATCTTCGACTTCTCATCAAGCTCAAAGAGTTAGGATTTTCTTACCCAGTCCTAATGTGGATCCATTCATATCTGACGGGCCGTTCTCAGGCTGTGGTCGACGATGTGGGGGGTCTTTCGTCTTGGCTTCCTACCTTGTGCGGAGTACCGCAGGGCTCAGTGCTAGGACCACTTTTGTTTTCCTTGTACATAAACTGATATTGGCGGAGTATTGTTGTATTCGGAACATATGATATTCGCTGATGATGTTCAGATATATCGAGCCTGCCTACCCTCAGATATTCTTCACAATCTCAACTTGATCTCTAGAGATGCTAATGCCATCTTTGATTATGCCTCCTTAAACGGTCTGAAACTGAACCCTGCTAAATCTAAGGTAATCATATTTGGCAGTTGTAGAAATGTCAATAACATTGATCTCAACCTTCTACCACCTATCATCGTTAATAACATACCTCTGCCTTTTGTTAGCGATGTGAGGAATTTGGGTGTCGTCTTTGAGTCTAATCTCTCTTGGAGGAAGCACATTTCGCTTGTTTCGCAAAAAGTCCACTGGTCGTTATACAAGCTTAAGTTTAATAAAAATTCTCTCTCAACTGAGCTTAGAATTAAGCTTGTGACGACATTGGTTCTACCTCATTTGGATTATTGCTGTCTCGTTTATCATGGCCTGAGCGATGAACTCAACACCAAACTACAGAGACTCGCCAATTGCTGTATCAGGTTTATTTACAACTTGCGACGAGATGAGCATGTTACTCCGTACAGACGTCGTTTGGGATGGCTTTCGGTCAAAAACAGACGACTGTATTTTCTTGGATGTCAGATGTATCGCATACTTCACATGTCCTCACCTGTGTATCTAAGTGAGCTATTTACACCTGTTGACTCATCGCTTAGGAGATCTGAACGATTAGCTACTTCCTCAACTCACATTTTTCATATTCCAATGCATACAACAGTCACTTATAGAAACTCCTTCCAGCTTTCGTCCATTTATTTCTGGCACTCTCTTCCGGGCAATATTACATCGGCTTCGTCTCTTGCATTCTTCAAGTGTCTTCTGCGTGCGTTTCTGTTTTCGTCAGAATCAGAGTGACTGGTGGTCTCTCTTTGTTTGTGCAATACTTTTCCGTTAGTTTTAAGTAGTCTTGCTCCAAATGGCATACTATCCAGTTATTATCTTAGATTATTTTGCGTTGCGGCATACTATACTGTTATCATCTTAGTTTATTTTGCGTTGCGGTAGTTCTTTAGTTAAGCATTAGTTTTAAGTATTACTCAGTATGCAATATAATTTTCATGCTTTTACTTTCCTTCTGAATCAATACTATGTTGCATTCTGTGTCTTTGCTGTATTGTATTTTTGCCCTATAGCTTATGTTTGGGCATAATAAATATCAATCAATCAATCAATCAATCAATCAATCAATCAATCAATCAATCAATCTCTCTCTCTCTCTCTCTCTCTCTCTCTCTCTCTCTCTCTCTCTCTCTCTCTCTCTCTCTCTCTCTCTCTCTCTCTCTCTCTCTCTCTCTCTCTCTCTCTCTCTCTCTTTAATAATGACTATCGAATATAGCTGATAAAATTAAATCTAAATATTTTTTATATTATAACACAAAAATTATATCTGACAGTGACATCCTTAATTAAATGAGCAGTTCGTATTTTTTTGTATTTTATAAATCACTTAAAAAATTAAGACATAAAATATGAATATATCACGCAAAGTCAAGTTTGTCGAGAGCATGCAAAGTGTTTTGCTATACATAAATTTTGTTGAAAGAAGAACTACTGATTTTTACAGGATTTGGCATATATGTGCAATGTTGTTGGCAGAATGTTAGGTAGTAGGTAATATATGTATAGTAAAATAAAGCACTTAATAATTTATAAGTAGGTACAGCTTGACAGTACCATATAATTCGATGCAGATTAGCGACAGAAACAGCAGAATCTACGTTTGACAATGTCAATTTACTTCTAATTTGTTGTTAGATATAAAATATCAGACAGCTCCTCCGACTGTATCTCCTCTATAGATAATTACTTGGATTGAATAAAAGGTAACACAATTTTGTGATGTGTCACTTGGGTTGTATTTTTTTTAAAATAAAGATTACTTGAATTTTTTCGAGGTACAAATATATTACTTTGATTTTTTCGAGGTAAAGATATTACTTGGATTTTTTCGAGGTACAAATATATTACTTCGATTTTTTCGAGGTACACCACGCGTGCTTGGCGTCTTTTTTTTACCTTTTTGTAAAAGGTAATTTTGTACGGATATCATGCCTTTTTGTAATATTACGCATCTTATATGAACAGTATATCTTATTTTTCGAGGTACAAAGGTATTACGTATACCACCCGTTACTTAAGTTTTTTCGAGGTACAAAGATAACTACGTGTACCACTTGTTACTTAGGTTTTTTTTAGGTACAAATATATTACTTCGATTTTTTCAAGGCTTTATAATAACATATTATAATTCAATATCTTGTAAGTCTGAAAATTAAATTTATTAATAACCAACACTACATTGCATCTCCTTCGAAGATGATGCTTACAAAAAATAATTTTCATGTTCTTATACTTCTTATCATATTACTTGAGGTATTTTTAGCACATAACTTTTCTCTGCATATGTCTTTAATAATAATACACGTTAACATGTTACGAATATACTGTATCAATCTCACAGGAACATTATCATATAAAAAATAAAATATATATTATATTAAAAAATATAATATATAAAGCATGTAAATATATGTATATATTATATAGACGAAATATATGTTTAATACAAAAACGGAACGTGTATTTTAGTTTACTCAGTGAAACAATACTTCTTTTTACCTGGCGGCCTATTATCTTCATTGTCATCCAAATTTTATCTCTTTTTACTCGAAGTACCTCTAGATGTCTTCCAGAAATATGAGATTATATACATATACATACGTTGCATATAAATAATGTTTGACACGATTTTGGCGGATAAATTGGCTAGGACAAGTTATTTCTTTACGATTTACACAGTTAATTGCAACTCTCAACGCACACACACTCCAATTTTTTGATTAAAATTACCACCAAGCCTCTATCTTAATTTTAAACTTTGCTTTCTTGCACTTACAATTGCACCATGTTCCTATTAACAGACAGCTGGTCATAAATAGTAGGAATCGATAGAAATGACTTGGCACAATATAGAAAGATATTCATTAAGCAATATAGGAGTTAAATTGTCGCGTTATAAACATCAACCGTACATAGCTCCTTTTACCGATCTAATATTATATCTTTTAATAATCTTATTTAAAAAAATGTGTTTTTTTTCACATTTAATCATTTTTAATATAGTAATATTATATTATAAATGTGTGTATATATATATATATATATATATATATATATATATATGTAGGACATTCCGGAAAAAGATGAATCAGCAGTGCCATAAGACAATTTTCTTTTACAATTAGCGGAAATTTAATAAAAATTTTATTAATGAGTTAGTTAAAATTAAGAATTAAAAATAACAAATGCACAATTAGGTAATAAAGAATTGCTCAATTCCAATTTTTATTACAAATACACCATTTTAATATTGTAATATTTATGAGATTATAAATAATTTCGTATTCTTCTTTTCCTTTGTTATCAGCTATCTAGATTGTTTGGAATGTTCTAAAAATATTTAGTGGATTTTAATGAATATTTGTTCCATGAATATATATGTACGTGAGCACGTGTGATTATTAAAAAAGAGAAAAATAGTTTATTGATAGCCAAAATAAAAAGACAATGCAGAAAGTTATAGGTACGCAAATTTTAAGACATATATTATTAGAAATTATAACAAAGTTTTAAATATAAATTGTTATTATCATTGTAAGGTTCTTACATCGATATATATCTTTACTAGGATATCCTTTACATATATACAGAGCGTTACAGAAGTTAAATTAAACACAGAAATTTACAAAAATTAAATAATAAAAGCAATGGTTTTTTTAAATACAAAATTGAACACATAATTTGAAATTTGCCAATTTGGTCAAATTATAAGTTAACATTCATATGATGTATTAATGATTTCTCGAATCCTCGCAGCATATTTTATTTAATGTCAGTAATACGAATGCAAAGTACTCTCTAATTATTTTAGCCAAATTTCAAGCTTATGCTTAAAAATTTACTGCTTAGAATAATAAAAGCTACGTAAATTTTCATTACTTAATTTTTCGCTTTTTGTTGCAGCGTTTTTACACTTAATTTTGCTACACTTTGTACATATATATACACATACATATTGATATTTATGTAGTAAATAAAACTCTTAAGCCCGACGCAATAATTCTATACAAATACACCGATTTCTTTAGTAGATTGAAGTACTTGACAACAGTGTTCCCTTTTAACAAACGCACAGTCACACTTACTGTCATTGAGCTCAAGTCGTTACAATGCTCTTTTCGTTTTACTACATAAACGATAATATTTGTCAGAATGATTTCTTCACGATATGGACCACCCATCAATATACTTAATAACTACTGCTATATTAAGTATTATATGGTATTATACAACAAAGATGGTTCAGGGTAATTAAAGGGCGCTCTTTAAAAGGAACACTATTCTGTATAAGAATTAAAAGCTAAAATATATTTGTAGAAAAGAAAAAAACATGTTTACTAATTAAATACGAAAAATATTTTTATCATGTTTTATGAATTTATATATATTTAAGACCGCAATATTATATGAATTAAATATTAGCCAATGTAAATTTATCTGTTTTAAATGGTGAAAAAAATTTATATGTGCTGACTTCATATATTTTACTTTTCTCAATCAATTCCATTATCTTATTTGAATCTTTTCGTGGTAGACCTCGAAATTCCTTAGTATTCCTAATCTCTTTTATATAAAATTTAATAAAAATCGCCGAATGTGTTTCTAAAAATTTTGCATTAAACGAAAACGCAAGCTGTATAAGTTCCACAGCATTGTTAACCGTAATACAGTGTAGCAAATAATGTTCACACGTTAATTTTAAAGTTTGTACATCATACTTATCCGCTGCTATTAATAAATCTTTAAGCATGTCATAATCACATCGTTTTGTCGAACCAGTTATAATATATAGTAAAATCTGTTTAAAAGTGTGTAAATCATTATTTTTTGTTAATTCGTTTGTCATATCTATATCCTTTCTATGTATAAGACAGATATCCTTAAAGTAACTACTGTTGGTGGCGCACAACGATTTTTTTGATACAACATATTGTTTTTCTCTTACTATAAATTTGATTAATTCCTCATCCTTAGACGGAAACTCATCAAAGGTCGAGTGTTCAGAATATCCCACATCTTTGAAATTTCGGTTGAAGATGGTAGTAGTAAATTCATACATATAGTTCTATTTATCACATTACAAAAAATTTCAAAAAAGAACTTGCAATGTACTACAAGCGTATTTCCAAGTCTTAACAAAAACCTCTTTGACAAGATTTCAATTAACAATGTCATATTTGATATACGACCTGATATGGTTTTTGATACTTTGTCAGACAACCGCATTGCGGTAGTAGTACATAAACCATCAAATGAATTATTAGTAAGAATATAAAATTTTATTGCATTTATCTGCGAACTTTCTTGACGTGAAACATTCATTAGAATCTCGCATTGACCTATTTCTAGGAACGACGGAAACGTTATTGTATTTTTGATCTCACTAAAACGCATAAATCGATCAATTTTCCATGTATGGTCATGTGTAGTCGATTCAAAAAGTGTTTGAGAATAGCTCTTGGTAGACGATAAAATAGTGAGGATGCTGTCCGTTCCTTTTCCAGGGTATTCTCACAATCAGTCAAGATATTCTCAACTTCTTTGTCGTAATCTGAAAATAATTAACTTACTTATAAATGATGAAAAGGGCCAACATATCAAAATGTTCTAACAGTTTCTATGTTTATAATTTTACGTAGTAAAACACCAACAGCGATAATTACCGCGTAAGATGGTGTTGGTATTTTTTGAGAAAATTCGTATACGCATTCGCTTAAAATCGATGTATGTTCTAAAGACGCTGACATTAAAACTCTGAAACCCTTAGGTGATGTAATCTATTAAACATAAAACACATATCACACAATTAAAATTAAACACAAAAATTTTATTTTAATTTAATAAATTTATACATAGAGGGAGAACTATATATTCTTACACATATACAGGGTGTTCCAGACCTCACGTATAACCCGTTAATGACAGATTCCCTAAGATTATTTGGAGACAAAAAATCCTAATGCCAAAATGTCGAGGCTGCTACAGTATTTGAACGGGAAAGGTTTAAAGTTTACCAATCAGCTTGTCTAAATTTCGCGCGCTCAGGGATGTCGTATATCGAAACGGCTCTTCCACACTTTCACTCAACTCGATAGAAATATTTGAAATTATTATTTCTTTTATTTTTTCGTGCACTATTCTCAAGACTGACTTCCTAAATTGTTGTACGAAATCAGGATACATGTCGAATTGTAAAGTATTCATGTAAAGCGTGCCGCGGACAAATGACATTTAATTCTCATAATCGGTACAAAGTATGATGTGCTGCATAAAATGTCGATTAGAAAAAAAGATATTATTGAGAAAAAAAATACTATAAATACTAACATGTTTGGAAATAATTTAAAAAATTGTTTTATTAATTTTTTGAAAAAGCACGTTTTCCAGAATGTAGACAAATAAATTATAATGTAGTTTTGCTATTGCTGTTTTGCGTGCGAGAAACAGACTTTCTAGAGCCCAACAGACAAATTAATGTTGTCGTTGAACGTTGCATTCGTACGATACAGAACGAAGAAGTGGTCTTCCAAACTGTGAACGATACATCGGTTGTCATTGAATGGAAACCGATGTTGAATTATTGTAGTCTTGCAATTCTACACATAGCAACTGCAAAAAAGATGCGCTAACTTTTATTAAAAGTTTAAGTTTAAAAGTTTAAGTTTTTAGTTTTTTTTTTAGCGCATCTTTATTGCAGTTGCTATGTGTAGAATTGCAAGACTACAATAATTTAAGATCGGTTTCCATTCAATGCCAGCCGATGTATCGTTCACAGTTTGGAAGACCACTTCTTCGTTCTGTATCGTACGAATGCAACGTTCAACGACAACATTAATTTGTCTGTTGGGCTCTAGAAAGTCTGTTTCTCGCACGCGATACAGCAATCGCCAAACTACATTATAATTTATTTGTCTATACATTCTGGAACACCGTACTTCTTCAAAAAAATTAATAAAACAATTTTTTAAATTATTTCCAAACATGTTAGTATTTATAGTATTTCTTTTCTCAATAATATATTTTTTCCTAATCGACATTTTATGCAGCACATCATACTTTGTACCGATTATGAGAATTAAATGTCATTTGTCCGTGGCACGCTTTACATGAATACTTTGCAATTCGATATGTATCCTGTTTTCGTACAACAATTTAGGAAGTCAGTCTTGAGAATAGTGCACAAAAAAATAAAAGAAATAATAATTTCAAATATTTCTATCGAGTTGAGTGAAGTGTGGAAGAGCCGTTTCGATATGCGACATCCCTGAGCGCGCGAAATTTAGACAAGCTGATTGGTAAACTTTAAACCTTTCCCGTTCAAATACTGTAGCAGCCTCGACATTTTGGCATTAGGATTTTTGCCTCCAAATAATCTCAGGAATCTGTCATTAACGGGTTATACGTAAGGTCTGGAACACCCTGTATATAGGTATACAAATATATCATTGTTGATTTGACACTTCTTTTTTTTCTGTGTAATAATCATTTTTTAACAACTGTTTTTTTGCGAAACCGTTGCGATCGGAATTAAACGTTCTTCTTCGGCAACTTCATTCCTCTGAAAATACGACAGCCGAATGCACTCCTCAAACCGAGGAAGTGGTTAATCCGATTCATCCTGTAGCCCGATTCGGTTCGCCATTATTATACTATCCGATTGCGAATCGGAGATCGAAACGAGCGCGATGACATTTGCGGCGAT
>JASTWR010002233.1:0-23835 GCA_030770355.1 Harpagoxenus sublaevis
GCGTCTCTGCTCTGCCGAATATACCAAATTTGTTGATTGGCATTTCACCGCTGATTGAGCGGCTCGTTGCCGCGCGGCTCAATTTATAATAAGACCAGCTTCGCGAAGTTCCTCGATGATCGATAGGATCTCGTTGTCGTGGGCATTGTTGCCAGCGTGGCGCGAAGCGTCGAGCAATTGTAGACGATCCACCAGCTCGTTGGGATCGTCCCAGTGCACGTAATCGATCTTATTGTCGGTCAACGTCATCGCACGAGGCGCGAATAATCCTTTTCCGGATTGTTTCTTCATAGATGCGGGCGGTATCAATTTTTTGATTATATTCATGTACTTGTATCCCCTGTTGGACTTAACTCGCCCGAGAGGATCATGATTGGCTTTATGAGTGCTCGTCTCGAACAGTATATTCATGTATTTTTGCATATCCTTCTCCGTGTACATGTTTTCATCAGGCTTGTTTTTAAAGATCAACTCGTAAATACCGGGTGTGCCGATGTAACTTACGTCACCGATATGTATGTTATCCACGCTGTCCACCTTGAAACGTTTATTCCCGAGCATCATTCCATCGTTGCCGAGATAAACGCCGTACACGGTATCTATATCGCTCCTTGGTTTGGCACTCATAAGAGCACCGATGTACTCTTGACTCAATGGCCCCAAGGTATCGTGCAACGCTTCTTGACCCTCAGGCGTTTCCAACTCCTTTCGAATAGACGTCGCGAGCTCCGTGTCGTCCGTGAGTTCAAAAACAGGCATGTTTGCGGGTAATTCGAACTTTATTGTAGGTTGCACTTTTCTCGCCGTTACGTATGGTGGAGATGATATCGGTGGAGATGAGGTTATCGGTGTAGAGGTTATCGGTGGTGGCACATCCAGTAAAGCTTTCGATCGTTTTGATTGGCTAGATTTACGCGGTGCCGGTGGGTGATCCGACCATTTTCTCTTTCTCGGCGTCGCATACTCGGAAAACGTTTCAATCTTAGCGTCGCTCTCCGGCTCCTCTTTCTTCACCGCGATTGATTTGTCGGCGATCTTTTGCAACGGCTTGATGAGAGGCTTAAAGTGCGTGTCCAACTCAATGTCCTTCTCGATCTTACCGGTCTTCATAGCGCGAAGTTTCTTGCGAATCGACTCGCTCGTTTTCGCAATCTTCTTCGCAACCTTCTCGCGCTCACGGATATCCATGCTCTTGTCGATCGCAGCCATCGCGGAAATACGTAAAGTGACGCTCTCTCCGACGTTTCACCTCGACGAGGTACCGACGACGACTGACCGCTTTTGCGGTATTGCGAACATGTTAAAGCCTTTTCTGTATCGACCATTGTTGAGCGGGCTGTCCTTGTCTATCACTACGAATCCGTACTTGCGCTGCCAACATTCGCTGCACAGCGCGCTGAATTCATCGTACGACATGTCGGTATTCACGTGATCGTTGTACACGTGTTTCAGATTGGTTCCATCCTGTTTGAACAGGATCATCAGGTTCGCGTTGTCGCGCTATCAGATGTTTAGGTATTCTCGTGTACGTCTGACAGAGATAAAAACAATCGATGTTCGAATGCCTATCCATTGAAAAGTACTGTCTCACGGCGTCTTGCTTGTCGCATGCCACGTCATCGAAGATGAATATCGAGTTTGAACACGCATCGCTCGGCGGAATGACGTCACTGTTGTTTGAGAACGTAAAGTAGCCGATTTCGTCGATCGACGTCAATAAATTCTCCAGATATCGATATTTCGGTTGCTGGAGCGACTTTGAGTACACGTTCTCGAAACGCACACCGTGCGGACTTTCCAACAAGCTTATCAGAACGTTGGTTTTACCGCAATTCGAGGGGCCGCAAATGATGGCGCGTATAGTGGTCGGTATCATCGTACCGTGCCTGCGTTTCTCCGCGTTGCCCCCCATCGACCGTGATCTGTCGTCGCAGTTCGTCACGCGAATCGCCTGTGGTTGTCGCACGAATTTCATTTTTTTCGCATTGCTGACGGAAGGCTGGATCAGACGCCTATTTATAGGTGCGCGAATCCGCGAATCGCTTAGTAGCGGAAAAATGTTCGTCCTGTTATCAAGACCTTCTGATATTCGCGATTGCAGCGCCGAGCAGCTACAATTTGTAGCAAAGGCTGTTCTGTTGCAAATGTGTGGCGATCACGTCCACGACGTGTGGGACAAGCTTCCGGAACATATAAAGGCGGATTCGGAGGTTCAGCAATATCGTCGGTGCTTAAAACATTATAATTTGCCACATCATCGAACGCACATCGACGGTCCGGCACCGTTGATAAAAAATTGCGGCGAATGCCAGCGAAAAAATTAGGCAAAGGTCTGTTCAACAGCGCAATAAGCTCACTTCCGTTTGAATTGCACATTCCCGGCTATCAGTTTTGCGGTCCGGGCACTCGGTTGAAAAAGCGATTAGCCAGAGGTGATCCGGGTGTAAATCCACTGGACGCGGCGTGTCGCAAGCACGACATAGCGTATTCGCGTAACAAAGATCTCACCGGGAGACACGCGGCGGACAAGGTACTCGCCGAGCAGGCGCTAGGACGTGTCATCGCGAGAGATTCGACTCTCGGAGAGAGAGCTGCCGCTACAGCCGTCTGGACGGCCATAAATGCCAAGCGGAAATTAGGAATGGGTTTGCGAACTGTGAAAAAGAAGAGGAGGAGAGCGTCGAAAAAACGAATACTTCCGGCGGCGAAACGAGGCGGTGTATTGCCGCTTCTACCGTTGCTGGGAGTTCTCGGTTCCCTGGCCGGTGGGGCGGCCGGGGTCGCAACGGCCGTGAACGCTAGCAAAACCGCGCGACGTCAGCTGGAAGGGATGCAACGTCACAATCGCGCCATGGAAGGCCGCGGACTTTACCTTGCTCCGTACAAACGCGGACAGGGAGTTGCGTCGAAGAAAAAGAAGAGAAAGAATAAGAAGAAAAAAACGTCAAAGAGACGTTGAAAATGCCCACGGGTATTACGATTAACGTGCAATTGAATCGACTGGCGAAACACATGCGCGTACCGTTCTTCAGGGGTGTTTTCATGCGTGACTCGTTACCGATTGGCGGTATACGTCGAAACGAGAGCGGCATTGTAAATTTGGACGATGCGGCGGGCCCCGGTACTCACTGGGTAGCGTATGCAAACAGGGGAAACCGCGCGATGTATTTCGACAGTTTCGGTAATCTTCGACCGCCAAAAGAGTAGACGCAATATTTCGGACCGAGCGTGACGAAGGTGGAGTACAATCTCACGCCCGTTCAGACATACGATCAGAATATTTGCGGGCAAGCGTGTCTGCGATTTCTCCTGACAATCGACGACGACGACGATCGGCGTGAATTTAAAACCTGACGACACGCCGTGGAGACTCAGTGTTAGTCGAACAGTTTTCCCGACATGTCTATGACATTCACGCTGACCGGGAACAGCAGCATCCTCGCGGTGCACTACTTTCCCGCCGTAGATTTGAGCGACGGTGACTACGAGCTCGGTCTAACGGTTTTTGAGACTTATCGCACGATACCGAACGTTAATTCTTCAAATAATAAATTCTACTTTGACGAGGATGACACGGAAATCACGATACCCGAGGGATCGTACGAGATACGAGCGATACATGAGTTTTTGAAACGCGCTGTTTCACGGAAACGTCCGCGACGTGACCGACGCGTAGCTCGTTCCATCAGCGACAATCGTACGTCGGTCGCGGATATCGCGCGAGAGGAGACCGCTCGCGCGAATGGTGACGATGACGATGACGACGACGACAACGCGGAGTACGAGGACGACGAGGCTGTAAAATATCCACTAGTGCTCCGTGCTAATTACAACACGATGAAGAGTGAGATTAATTGCGCTTTCAGAGTAAACTTTAGCAGACCAAACAACATTGGATCGCTACTGGGATTCTCGTCGAAGCGTATATTGCAGCCGAGAAAATGGCACCGATCGGACCTACCGATTAATATCATCAATGTAAACATTATCCGCCTAGAGTGTAACGTGACCGCGGGTGCGTACAGCAACGGCAAACCCGTTCACACAATACACGAATTTTCTCCAAGCGTGCCACCAGGATATAAGATATCGGAAACACCAACGCAGATCATTTACCTACCGATCATCGCACAGAGCATTACGGATCTAACGGTACGCATCGTGGATCAGGACGGACGATTGCTCGACTTTCGAGGCGAAGAAATCACCGTCAGATTGCACGTACGACGGCGACAGCGATAACGCGCGTGAGTGTGCGCGACATATATGAGATGCTCGTGTTGACGGACTCGGAGCACGCGAGAGATAACACTATCTACACTACGGTAGCGACCGACGATATCGTCCGATCATCTGCATCACCAGCGTTAGGCTACGCTACAAATACGAGAAAGAAGCTCACAGCGTCGAACGTTGAATTCTTACAATCTTTGAGATTCGCGGTGCGAAATATCTGAGGAAACATGACCGATATCCTTAACATCGGAAGCGAACCGGTCTTTGACGATCGCATCGTCAAGATCGAGACTCACACGTACAATGCGTACGCCAACACAACGTTTGAGTATAGCGATGAGATACGAATACCCATACAACAACAGGATCTGTATACGTTGCCGTGCGAAAGTTTTCTCTACGTCGAAGGAATATTGACGGCGAACAGAGTAGACGATGAACTCGATAACGTGGTATTGGCGAATAATGCCGTTGCGTTTATGTTCGATGAAATATGATACGAACTCGACGGCGTGGAGATTGATCGCAACAGAAACGTAGGAATAACAACAACGCTCAAGAACTACGCGTCGCTGTCTTTGGGTGCGAGTACGATTCTGAAAAATCGCCGGCTGGGATATGGTTAATAACGCGGACATCACTTCTACGCGAAGAAACTTTACTTTTCACGTACCGCTCAGCATGCTACTGGGATTTTGCGAGGATTACAAACGCGTGGTGATCAACGCGCGTCATGAATTGATCTTGATACGATCGTGCAACGATAACAATTTCCTGGTGGGAAATCCGACGTTGACTCCTGCTATCAACGTACTCAAGATACAATGGCGAATGCCTCACGTGTTGCTGAACGAGATCAACAAACTGTCGATGCTGCGCGCCTTGGAAAACGGACGATATCTGAGTATGAGTTTCCGTTCGTGTGATCTGTACGAGTATCCCCTGTTGCAGAACACAACCAAACACTCGTGGGCCATCAAGACCGCAACTCAGCTCGAAAAACCGCGATACATCTTTGCTCTGCAGACAGGCCGGAAGAACGCTATGACCAGAGAAGTAACAACGTTCGATCATTGCAAATTGACCAACGTGAAACTCTATCTAAACTCTGAATTCTATCCGTACGATGACATGAATTTGGACTTTGGTAGACAGCAGATGGGCGATTCTGTACGATATGTACACGCGTTTCAGTAGAGCGTATTACGGACGCGAGAACGTTCAGCCGTGTCTCGATGTCCCGAATTTTCTACTGTACGCTCCAATAGTGGTCATCGATTGCTCTCGACAAAACGAATCTGTCAAAAATGCCACCGTGGATGTCAGAATAGAATTTGATTGCATGGAGAATGTACCGCCGAATACCTCAGCGTACTGTCTCATCATACACGATCGCGTTATTCAGTACAACCCGTTGACCAACGTGGTGCGCAAAATTGTCTGAGCGTTCGCGGCAACGTCGAAAAACAACTATTAATAAAGAGAGGGGGAAGGGGGAGCAGGGTATAAAGCAAAAAGTGTCGCGAGACGTTTGCATATTTGCGCGTCATTCTTCTCGAGTAACGCATCGAAGAGAGAGAAATCTCATGTCCGTACCAACGTTCGTGGACCTGCAAGGTTTCCTCGTCGGAATGAAGTTTGTCGTGAAGGAGGTGGCGGTGCTGCGAAAGGGAACCGTTCTGGCGCATTACATCTTTGAACGTCCCATGCCGTGGAATCTCCTCATAAATTCCGACAAATCATGCGCTACCTGGTTGATCAAAAATCATCACGGTTTACGATGGAACGATGGAAACGTGCCGTACAGTATGGTGAAACGTCTCATTACATCGGCCGTGTTTGGTATGGAAGAGGATGATGATGACGACGACAACGAGACAACACCGACTCTCGTGTACGTCAAGGGCATCCAGTAACGCGAATGGCTGGTGGATCTGCTCGAAGATTTTGCGAAAAAGAAAATGATCGTCGAGACTATTAATGTGGATTACGAAGACATCGACTCTTTGAACACTCTGGATGCCACTAATACTGTGCGATGCGGAAAACAAACAAAGAATTGCGCGTTGCAAAACGTATTTAAAATATTTAACTGGTGGTCGAAACATGAGAACGAAGTGGAATCTTTTTATAACGCTTATAAAAAATAAATAAATTATACGTATATGTACGTTACAACGTTTTATTTCTTATCTCCTTTCCCCTCTACTACGCATGACTAAATACGTAAGAGAAAAAAATAAAAAATATTTTTCAGGTCTGAATCACGATGTACTTTATTTTCCACTCGAGCGATATACCCGTTACGTTCGCCACAACGTCGGCGCTCGCTTCTGTAGTGTGAGACGCTGTTTGTTTACATGCGTGAAAAAATGGCGCAACGCGCTCGCTGAAACTTGTAGCGACGCGCTCGCTGAAACCTTGACAAAAGAACAACGGCGCGGGCGGCGCGGGCGGCGCGAGCGGCGCGGGCGGCTCGGGTGGGCCCTAACGCGGCACCCCTCCCCCGCGCGGACCCTACGCGACCCTAACGCGGCACCCCTCCCCCGCGCGGACCCTACGCGGCCCTAACGCGGCACCCCTCCCCCGCGCGGACCCTGCGCGACCCTAACGCGGCACCCCTCCCCCGCGCGGACCCTACGCGACCCTAACGCGGCACCCCCCCCCCCCGCGTGTGGTCAACACCCCTCGCCCTCTTTTGTAATACGAGACGCCGCTTGTAAAACATCCTCCACCCTTCCCCCTTGCCCGGATTCATCATCCCCCCCCCTCGCGTGACGTCAGCCCCCTCGACCCTCGGTTACCCCCCGCCCCTCACCCCCCCTCGGATCCCCTAGGTATGTGGTCCAGAACTCTCTTATACACACTACTAATGCCTCTGCAAATGTTTATATCTACCAATGTAGATTAACTTTAATCTTGGTTTAACATACATTTTATCTTTTCCTAGTCCCAAGAATTAGAAAAGTATAAAAAGTTAAATAGAAATTGAAATAAATCTGCATTAAAAGAAATAGATAGACATACATTTTTTTTCCCGTTAATAAAGATTTATTTATTTATTTATAAAGATGCATTTATGCGAGGAAAATGTATTCAAAGGAAATGAAGATAAAGTAAATAAGTATATTATACATAAAAGTAAGTTCTCTTTATACAACGTTTAAACAAAATTAATTGTTTAATTGAAATAACTATTGTAATATTTTTTATATGAATTTCCCGTTTTAGATTGAAATAATATGTAAATTAATACAAAGGAAATAGCCATACGGTCCAAGCTTGGATCTTAGGCAGCTCAATATAATTATTCTCTATATGTATTAATACGCGTATTTTCCAACATATTAAACTGCGCGCCGATTATTTGTCGGACTTAAAACACATCTATTGTTGGAACATTAGAAATTCCCTCTCCCTTCCCTAATTAAATCAATATCGATTTAATATTAAAATCACTGTAAAAACTTATTGCGAAAAATATTACCCCAGCCAGGGTTCGAACCTGGAATCTCCCGCATTCCTTTCGGGCGTCTTACCAATTCGACTACCGGGGCATGTGGTAATATTTATCGCAATAACCGGATAACAATAATTTGAACGTCTTTCTCAGGCGACGTGAATAAACAATATATGTTAAGACCATTAAGATATAAATCAATACAAAGGAAATAGCCATACGGTCCAAGCTTGGATCTTAGGCAGCTCAATATAATTATTCTCTATATGTATTAATACGCGTATTTTTCAACATATTAAACTGCGCGCCGATTATTTGTCGGACTTAAAACACAGCTATTGTTGGAACATTAGAAATTCCCTCTCCCTTCCCAAAATTAAATCGATATCGATTTAATATTAAAATCACTGTAAAAACTTATTGCGAAAAATATTACCCCAGCCAGGGTTCGAACCTGGAATCTCCCGCATTCCGTTCGGGCGTCTTACCAATTCGACTACCGGGGCATGTGGTAATATTTATCGCAATAACCGGATAACAATAATTTGAACGTCTTTCTCAGGCGACGTGAATAAACAATATATGTTAAGACCATTAAGATATAAATGGAATATATAATATGTTGGAAAATACGCGTATTAATACATATAGAGAATAATTATATTGAGCTGCCTAAGATCCAAGCTTGGACCGTATGGCTATTTCCTTTGTATTGATTTATATCTTAATGGTCTTAACATATATTGTTGAAATAATATGTTTTGTAGGTATTTATGAGACCAGTTTTATGACGTGTTGACTGTGCGAAACCATTTTTGACGCAGACCTTGTAGCAAAACACGGTGCCTTCAAAGATATTCTAAATACCAGACTTTGTTTCAGTATACCACTTCCATTTTCTTCAAATTATTACACGATATTATAGGACATTTTTAAATAAATAATAGTTATCAATTTATACTACATTTACATACTACACATGGGATAAAAATAATTATTTTCATCAATCTGATATTGAGAATATCCTTGAAGGCATTTGTGTTCTGCTTTTATGTAATATACTTACAATAATTATATACTTCATCTTCATTTCCTTCGAATACACATTCCTCGCCTAAATGCATCTTTAGTATTCTTCAGTTTTTCGAATCTGGAAGGTTATGTGTTTCCATTGGTACACACAATCAACATGGCGGTCGCATCAATGTTTCAGCGTTTGAGCGATATGCTTTGTAGTTGAAATGATTCAAACTACAAAATTATAGCCGTTGGATTACGAGCGACAAATCCGTCGTCTGAATCGTTTGTTTCAGCAGCAATTGTATCTTAACAGTAAAGAACTGAAATTACAAACACAATATTAATATAGCATAAAGACACATAACAAAGTGATTGCGAGTAAATTACCTGCGTTCCTTCTATTTTTCCTGACTTCTGCAGCGTAAATCCTCGCGCGAATATCAGAGTAATCAGAGGAATATCGCGCGTAAATATCAGAGTTACCTTATAGTCATTTATGAGAAACATGTGTTAATTTACCAGAAAATTTTTGACTGTGTAATGTATTTTTTTAAGGTGGTTCATGCAGTACTTGCAAGTCAAATGGGCAACTATTTTTATTAGTGATAAATAAGTGTAATTTTTGTCCGTAAAAATCAGCATATAATTAGATTTATTATTTATGACATCTTTAATGTTATACGACCTCTACGTAATTTAAATATTGAGACGAAAGTCACTTCTTTTATTAGAGTTGTGAGCACGGTCGGTATACACGACCAGTCAGCAGCACGCGTGGTAAGCAGTCTTCGTCGCCGCGATCTAAATAACCTTTACGTACAAGTGTCAAATATGAGCGAGCAGCCTCGACGTAAGGGAAGTTTCGAGACAAACGTGCACAAACGTGAAAAACGTTGAATGTTTTGAGATAAGTATGAGCCTTACGCATCAGCTGACACGTGCGACGTTGTGAAGCTGCCGCTAGTGCCGCTCGAGTCCAGCCATCAGTTCCGTGTTGTCGATTTAGTCAATCGAAAATTACGTTTTATTATTATATGGTTCGGTCAATGAACTCGGGCTTTCGGCCAGTATCTTACAAAATGTTTATTGTATCGTTTCGTCAGTTTTTGGTTCATTCATGTACTTTTGAAGTATTGCAATTTTTGCAGCATAAGTGCTTTTGCCTCGTTTTTCGCATAGGGTCTACCCCCACCGCGTTAAATTGGCAAAGTTTACGGACATATATCTCCGGAACCAATCGGTTAAAAAATCCGAAATTTTATAGACACACTCTAGGAACGTTAACCTTTCATTTCATATCACATTTTCCGGGCTAATTACATATGACCTAAATGCATGAACCACCTTAAATGAATTTTATAAAATATAATACAATTATTTAAAAAATAAATTCTTTTTTTGCAAATTAAACAGAATTAGCAGGAGAGAGATAGAAGAAAAGATAGAAAATAACTAAAAATAAAGGAAACAAAAAAGAGAGTGAAAAAGAGATAAAGAAAAGAAAAACAGACGAGCTAGGCAGAAGAAATAAACCTAATACTTAGTAGATTTGAAGAAAAGGCAACTAAAAAACTTTTAAAGCTATTAAAATGCCAAAATTAGAGAAAAAGGTGTAAATTTAAAAAATAATGATAATAAAATTTTGATATGTAAATTACGATCTGATAAAGAATATAAAGAAAAAGAACAAAAGAAAAATACCAAAAAAAGGAACATGAAACGTAAACGTGAATGTGATTGTTTTTCAACTGATAAAGACAAAGATAAAGACGATACGCAATATGTTATTAATAAGAAAACAACAAATAACAGTGATATTAATGATATAAAGAATGATGAAATTGCAAATAAAATAAAAGAAAATATACAACAAAGTAAATAAAGAAAAAAAACAGTAGAACGCGTAAAAAGAATACGAATGGATCCTTCGTCACACAAGGAAACCGAAAGACAAAAGAACAGACAACGCATGACGCAAATACGTCCTGTCAAATATTATCTGGGATCCAAACAATTCATCTTTGAATTATAATGCCAGGGGTGGCTCACAATTAAGACAAGCCGATATAGTCAACGAATATTTTAGTCTTTGTAATTTTCGGCAATACAACACGATAAGTAATGCGCTGGGAAATGTGCTTGATCTGATTTTTTCCTCTCTTAATAGCATTTACGTATATGCTTCCCTTGAGCCTCTCATCCCTTGCGATTAGTGTCCGACCGAACATTCGGCTTCGGCTTCGGCTTCGGCCACCTTCGGCCAAAATTACACCTTCGGCAAAACAATCGGCTTCGGCCAAAATTAGGCCGAAGGTTTTGCCGAAGCCGAAGGTTGATTGGCGCGTGCGCACTCCGCGGCAAGGGGCCGTCAACACTTGAATCACCCAATTCAGAAAATTTTCCACCTTTTGATGAATATCTGAAATCCTATTTAAATGAACCTTTACTTAAAAAAAACGCCGACATTTTTCAATATTGGGATTCAAGTTCTTATACCTACACTGAGAAAAATTTCTGGTTCGTTCATTTTCCACCAGATATTCTGGTTGAATCTACTAAAATCTGATTAAATTAATTAGAATTCTAGTTGCATTAATTGGAATTTTGGTTACATTAATTGGAAATTCTGATTCGTTCATTTTCCACCAGATTACTGGTTGAATCTATCACAATTCCTATTAACGCAACCAGATTTTTTTTTCAGTGTACTTGAAAAAAGTAGCTACAAAGTATTTATCGGCTCCTCCTACCAGCGTAGCGAGCGAACAATTGTTCAGCGCTGCTGGACAAATTTATGCTGATAGGAGGGCTAATTTGCTTAGGGAAAATGTTGATAAACTTCTGTTTCTAGCCTATAATATTAAATTGTTTAATTTTAATTATTGAGTTCATAGTTTGAAGTGAAGAAATACTTGTATTATTTTTATTTATTATTTTGAGGTAATTTTTTTTAGTTTTTCCTAGTTAGTAACTAGTAGTTACTAATTTTAAATTTATTATGTTCCTAAAGCCAAGTACAAAAAATAATTTACTTTTGCAAAGCGAATTGAAATGTAAAGAGGACAAATAAGTAATTATTTTATTTTAGTTACATATATATGATTAAAATAATAAAATATTTAAAATAATAAAAAATAAATTGGGCTTGTATTATTTAATATTTTAAACCACAACTCCGCAAAGGCAAACACACACTATACACTAAATAAAAACTAAAGAAACAAGTACACTATCTCAACTTAATAGCAATTAACAATTATAACAAATGCTAATTCCTTCGGCTTCGGCTTCGGCTTCGGCTTCGGCTTCGGCTTCGGCTTCGGCTTCGGCTTCGGCAAAAAAATTGACCTTCGGCTTCGGCTTCGGCTTCGGCCAAAAATTGACCTTCGGTCGGACACTACTTGCGATGCACATCATCCTGCTCTTGAATTTGCCTTGCCTTTTCCCACTGCTGCTCCTTCTTCAAGGAATTCTTTCTGTAGACCGTGTTTTAAACGTGCCGATTTTTCCGCAATTGAAGACTATTTAAACCAAATTGACTGGGACTCTACCTTTGCTAATATTCCGGTGGATGAGGCTACTGAGCTCCTTTACTTACATTTGAATTTTGCGATCAATGCTTATGTTCCCTCTTATGCTATTTTTAAATCTACTTATCCAGCATGGGTCACCAAAGAATTAATTTCCCTAATCAGGGCTAAGAAGTCGGCGCACGTAAGATATGAATGCACTCTCTCATTCTCTGATTATCTATCTTTCTTTCATCTTAGAGCTAGATGTAAATCTCTGTCTGCTGTTTGTTGGTCTGATTTTATTGATAGAACTGAACATACGCTATCGAATAATACGAATCTTTTCTGGAGCTTTATCAGAAACATTAGATCTTCTGAACCTTGCGTCTCTCATATTTTACATAACGACCATTTACTGGAGGATGGTGAATCTATTGCGAACTGCTTTGCCGATTATTTCGAATCTGTATATACCAATAGCGATGTAATCAACAAATATCCCGACAATAATTTTAACTCAAATCACCCCTTAGATCTTTTATTCCTGGACATATCAATTTCGGATGTATATAACGAAATTTGTGAGCTTCCATTGAGCTGTTCTGCAGGGATGGATGGCATTCCACCATTATTTCTGAAATCATGTATCTTTGTCGCGTCTAGATTTCTGTGGCTAATCTTTAATAAATCACTGAAGGATGGTACCTTTCCGTCTCTTTGGAAGCAATGTCTCGTCTCTCCAATTTTTAAAGGAGGTGACCGTCAATCAGTCACTAATTATCGCCCTATATGTAAACAAAATATTGTGCCGAAAATTTTTGAAGGCATTGTGGCACGAAAGCTTGGCTCCTTATGTAAAAACATTATTATAAAAGAACAACATGGATTTGTACCAGGACGCTCGACGACGACAAATCTTGTTAATTACTACGATTTTTTAACTTCTGCTGTTGAGAGTGGATCTCAGGTTGACTCAGTTTATACCAATTTTAGAAAAGCCTTTGACACAGTTAATCACACAATATTAATTTGTAAACTTCGAATTCTAGGATTCGGAGGTTCTCTTTTGCGTTGGATATCCTGCTTCCTATCAAACAGGTCTCAAGTCATAAAATTTAATAACAGCTTCTCCAGAAGTATAAATGTTTTGTCTGGAGTGCCGCAGGGCTCACATCTTGGCCCTCTTTTATTTGTTTTATTTATTAATGACATAGCTGCTTTTATTAAATTTTGCTACTTCTTATTGTATGCTGATGACCTTAAAATATTTCGTCAGATTAATAGACCTGCTGATGCACTTTTATTACAACATGACTTATTTGAACTTGAGGCTTGGTGTAGGAGGAATTGTCTTCGGCTTAATGTTTCTAAATGTTTTGTCATTCATTTTACTCATAGACGTAACTCATATTTATACAACTATACTCTTGATGATTTACCTCTCTCAGCAGTGCGCGAAGCTCGTGATCTCGGGGTCTTATTCAGTGCGGACTTATCGTTTAATACACATATACAATCAATAGTTTCATCTGCTTATAGAACGCTTGGATTTATCCTCCGATGGGGTAGATTTTTAAAGAATATATTCACTTTAAAATTATTATACTGTACGTTAGTTTGCCCTAAGTTGGAGTACTGTTCCATAGTTTGGTCTCCGTATTTCAAATGCCATCAGATATTGATTGAACGTGTGCAGTACAAATTCCTACGTATGGCTGCTTATAGACTAGGTAATCCCATGTCAATTACTTGCCATGACTACTGTGCTATATTAGATAGATTAAATCTGCTATCTTTGGAAAATAGGAGACTAACCTTTGACTTTACTTTTATTTTTAAACTTCTCAATCACTTTACTGATTGTCCTGATTTGTTGGAACGTATCAATTTTAACATTCCGACTAGAGAATTAAGACAGTACTCCATCTTCTACATCGGCTATCACCGTACTCTGTATAGCGCAAATTCCTGTATAAATAGGCTAATAATATCTGCAAGTAATTTCTCTAATAGAGTTGACTTTTTTGGTGGCTCTGTATTGAATTTTAAACGAAAACTTTTTCGTCTACTCTCGTATTCTTAAATGCTCTTTATATTATGCTATGAAATTTTATGTTTCTTGTATTTTCTTTCTCCTTTGTACGCTAAAGTGTTTATTACCCGTTAATAAAGATTATTATTATTATTATAAAATCCTATGTATAAAAAGAAAGAAAGAGACTGGAATCAGCAAAGAATAATAAATAAACGTCAAAATGAAGTGTTTAAAGAAGCAGAGAGAGACAAAAATCTACAAAGAATAAAAATTATTCGAAAAAAACCATTATACAAAGAATCGGAAAAGGAGAAAAATGTAGAAAGAATGAAAGTCATTCAAGAAAAAATGTTATATAGAGAATCGGAAAAAGAAAAAAATGTAGAAAGAATAAAAGTATTTCGAGAAAAAACGTTATACAGAGAATCGGAAAAAAAGAAAAATGTAGAAATAATGAAAGTCATTCGAGAAGAACTGTTATATAGAGAATCGAAAAAAAAAAAATGTAGAAAGAATAAAAATTTTTCGAGAAGAACCATTATATAGAGAATCGGAAAAGGAGAAAAATGTAGAAAGAATGAAAGTCATTCGAAAAGAACCATTATATAGAGAATCGGAAAAGGAGAAAAATGAAGAAAGAATGAAAGTCATTCGAAAAGAACCATTATATAGAGAATCGGAGAAGGAAAAAAATGTAAAAAGAATGAAAGTCACAAGAAAAGATACAAGTTACCAGATAAGTGAACAAATCAAAAATAGAAATAGAATACGAGTTTTGCGCACGTTACGGGAAGATCTTAACTACAACGCAAATCAACGAATTTTTGATATTGAACGTAAAAGATTATTAAGACTTAACGATTTTTTTAGATATCGAGAAAACTACAGCAATTCTGTTCGGAACAAAATAAATAGTGCCATCAAAGATACTGAATATTATCATAATGTATTGATAATGAAATTTTTAAAAAACAGAAAACGGACCAGATATAGTATGTGTGTTGTGAAAATTTGTTTTTTTTAAAAATCAGTAGAATGTTTTAGTACTACGAAAATACAAAATAAATTTAGTGACACAAAAATTGCAATTAATGAATTTATTAACCAAATTGTTAATAACTCATCGGAATACGTCTGCAAGACATGTAAAAAATATATTACATCAGGAGACGTTCCAAAAACAGCATCAAATGCAGATTTAAGATTTTCAAATGTGCCAAAAGTAGTGACAAACTTAACTGCCCTCGAAGAACGAATGGTATCACCATATATTCCGTTCATGCAAATAAAAGCATTGCAACCGTACGCAATTAACCCTCAATTATCACTATAAAAAGAAGTATAGTTAATATCCCAGTTAAAATTATTAAGATGGTAAACGTTTTACCTAGAACTTTTGATGAAATGTCGTCTATTCAAATAAAGCTGAAAAGGCACATGGAACACAAGTCTGATTACATGTATTAAACTATAAAACCAGCAAAAATTTGTGAAGCTTTGGAGTACTTACTACAAACGCCTTTGTATATAAAAAACAATATAAACATTGACAAAAATTCTTTTAAAAAATATAACAGAAACTTTACTACAGAATTGGAATTTATTGTCGATACTAATGATAAATGCGATAGCTACAATTATATAAAAAATCCATCTGATGTAGAAAAACACGACAATAAATCGGAATCTGAAGAATCTGATTATTTCGAACCAAATGATGAAGTTCTTATTGTTGATAGGAACCAAGAAATATCTGCAGACAATAAAATTATAACGATGAGATACATTTTCTTCGCCAGTGTATAAATAACCAAATTAAATTTTCTTAATCGACGAAAACTGGCAATCACTCCTGACGGTCACAAACGTCAGGACTCTTTAGACCGAGAATCCGGTCCTTCTATCAAAACGCTTAAAATTAAGCACTTTAAATTAAGATGGAAAAATTCCCTCTCCCTTCCCTAATTAAATCGATATCGATTTAATATTAAAATCACTGTAAAAACTTATTGCGAAAAATATTACCCCAGCCAGAGTTCGAACCTGGAATCTCATTAAAATTATAGCTCCGGGACAAGACAAATATCCAGTGCCTTGCCTTGGCACTTAACCGAAAATTTCGATGAACTCTGTTTTCCAAAAATTTTTGGAGAAATTCTAGACAAGAAAAATAAATTAACGTACTCGCAACGAATCAAATTTGAATCGAGGCACAGAGATAGAAGATCGTGTCAACCTACAAGAATTTTATTTATGGCTAAACAAAAATTGGAAAAGTCAATAATGTCAAATATAAATATTTGCATAAGGAGAGTAAAGAAAAATGATAACTTAACTGCCAATAAAATTAAAAATTTTTTAAACGATTCCATTCGTCATAACGATGGATACAAATTTCTCAAACAAGTACGATCGTCACCCTCGTATTGGGAAAGCAAAAAAAAAAAACATTTAATGAGTATGATCAGACAATGTAACGGTACGCGTTTTCTCGCTCGGAATTAGCTCGTCGTGCCAGGGTGAGAAAACGTGGAGACACTGGTTGATTTCAAAATAAATAGTTTATTCCTTTCTTCTTACACCAAGATGAATGTGTGTGTATGTGTGGCGTGTATGCTCCGCCGAGCCGCTGTATGAATGTACGATGCGGTCGGGCCGCTGTGTTGGTCGAGTAAACGCGGAGGCACGCTTGCCTTACGGATCGCGAGTAAACGCGGAGGCACGCTTGCCTTACGGATCGCGAGTAAACGCGGAGGCACGCTTGCCTTACGGATCGCGAGTAAACGCGGAGGCACGCTTGCCTTACGGATCGCGAGTAACCGCGGAGGCACGCTGGCCTTACGGATCGCGGACAGGTGGTCTGGTCAGGAGCTTAGTCGAGAGCACCCGACTAAGCGGCCCGTACACCGGGAGCGCCCGGCTCGACAACGGGAGCACCCGTTGCCTGTACGGTGGAAAGGGTCGGGAGCGCCCGACCCCGAAGCAGGAGATGACAGGTAGTGCCAACCGGGAGCGCCCGGCTGGTAGGCCCGTGCCCTGGGAGCACCCAGGTGAGAACGGGAGCACCCGTTCTCTGTACGGAGGAAGACGTTGGGAGCGCCCAACGTGGTTAGGAGAGCGGTCGTGTCGAGACCAGGATCAGGACAGGACTGGTGTCTGGTGTTTTTTTTTTATAAAGATCCGCTGTCCCTCGATGCAGTACCCAGGAACTAGCCTATAACCCGCATATAAAATAAATAATTACATAATACATAATAAAATTAGTTATTGGAAAAAGCTTTATCTCCAGAGTGAAAAGCAATGGGAAAAACTTGCAAAAAAACCCATAAAATCATAAAAGCCAAATCAGAGAGGAAATAAAAAGGAAAGGAGGGAAAAAGAAAGGAAAGGAAAAATATGGGAAATAGTGTTAATATATTCAAAAAATATATTCCATCAGGCATTCTGCAAAAAAATGCTTAGGTAACCGACATCTTATCGCTAAGGGAATCTTATCTATGTCATAGTTGCCAACATTACTAATGAAAGGATTTTCATGATCTAACTTATATACTTTAGAGATCATGTCCTTCATTACTTTATTAATAGGCTCAATCTGAGCCTGAGCATGAAGATCCGAAATTCTAGTGCCTCGAGGCAAATTCAAGATGATACGAAGAAATTTATTCTGCACAACCTGCAGGCGATCAAGCGTAGTCTTACATGCCGGAGCCCAGACCGGAGCAGCATATAATAAAACTGGTCTGGCACAGATCTTATATAGCAGTAATTTGTACCTGAGTTGAAGATCGCTGTTTCCGGCGATAAGGGGATACAATTTTCTAAGAGCACCGTAAGACTTAGAAATTCTATCTCCGATCGCTTGCCTCCAGCGGAGGCCAGAGTCGATATTAACACCAAGATATTTTACTACTTTCGACCAAGGCACACAAAAATTCGCCATCTTTATCGATGGAGGCTGCGGGAATCTTTTGCGGGTAATAATTATCGCCTCAGTTTTTTCATTGTTAATAGTCATTCTCCAATCTCGAAAGAATTGGACGATGGCATCAACATGCTCCTGCAGTCGGAGGACGAGCAACGCCGGACTCCACGACGAGGTGTAGACCGCGGTGTCATCCGCATAAACTGCCAATTCGGTTTTTGGATTTTTAGGTATATCATTGATAAAGATATTGAACAAAATGGGCCCCAGGATAGAGCCCTGCGGGACTCCAGTAGGTACTTTAAAAACAGATGACTGTTGACCCTCAAAGCAAACGAAGAAAAAGCGATCTTCAAGATAGGAACGTAAGATTTTAATAATAAACATAGGCATATTTATAATATTTAATTTATATAGTAAGGCTCTCTCTGTGCCAAACAGAGTCAAACGCTTTTTGAATGTCAAGCAATACCATTGCCGAATTTCTGTTCTTATTGATCTCCATAGCGAAAGATTCAGTAACCCGGAGAAGTTGCTGGACAGTAGAGTGTCGTCGCTTGAAACCAAACTGCTCGTTAATTATAATTTTGTTTTCAAATAAAAAGGCGTTAATCTGAGTCAATAACACCCTCTCATAGACCTTACTGAGCACGCTCAAAAGGCTAATTGGTCTAAAATTTGTCGGGGAGGTTTGTGGCTTTCCGGGCTTAGGAAAGGCAAGAATTTTAGCTGTTTTCCAAAGAGAAGGAAAATAATAAAAACGAAAGAAATACAGGATAATATAATATATTTGCAAAATAACTTTAAAAGACGACTTCTTGAGCATAGCCGTAGTCACCCTGTCAGAGCCAGGAGCCTTATTATTAGGAAAAGTTTTGATCACATCATATATTAAACGAGGAGTGACAAAATTTAAATCACTCTGAGGCGAAGTATCATCAAGCGTTTTCATAAATTTGTCAACGACCTCCTCATGAGGGGAAGTAATTTTATCAGCAACTTGAAAGACTTTATAGAAATTTTCAGCTAGAAGCTGCGCCTTTTCTTTAGGATCATAAATAATTGTGGATTTATTATCGATGGAGAAAGGAGGCGCAGGAGTTTTATTTCTCTGCAACGACTTAGAAAGCTTCCAAATGCTATTGTCACTGATTTTGGCCTTCATCAAGCGCTCAGACCAAGATCTATTTTTCGCGTCGCGCAATTTGTTTTGCACAATGGAAGTTAAAATGTTACGATAATATTTGAATTTATCATTACCCGTACGTTGATATTTGCGACGGTAATAATTGCGAAGTCTGATATGCTTGTCAATATCAGCAGCGACACTAGGATCAGAGGTGAAATGATTTAAATTGTAATTCGTAGCACTTGTAGCCCGTTCAGAAGCCTTGCAGAGAAACTGCTGAAGATTGTCAATACAAGAATCGATCTCTTTTGTATCCAAAAAATTATGAGTGATTTTCCATTTAGAAGTGGAAGAATTAAACATTTTCCAATTAGTTCTATATGATTGAAATGGCTTTCTCTTGATAGAAGAATTCTCAAGTTCCAACAAGATAGGTAAATGATTAAAGGATAATTCATCCAGAGTTGAACAGAAGTAATTATTATTTACGTTTTTAGATAAAAAGAAATCAATGTTGGAAGGATACCTACCCGGCATTTTATGAGAGTAAGTAGAGCTGTGAAAAATATTCAGATTATTTTTGTTAACAAAGTGCAACAGATTAACGCCCTTAGCATTGTTGGAAAAATTGTTCCAAGAGCGATGTTTTGCGTTAAAGTCACCACCTAACAAGAGATGATGGTGCTGTTTAAACAAATCATCAAGAGAATCAAAATTAAACTTGACACTGGGAGAAATATATGAAACTCCCAGCGCAAGATTCAAGCCCGAAAGCAGTTTGATCACAAGCAGCTCACAACCATCCACAACCGAAACGGGGACAGTATGGAATCGCAAAGATTTGCTGATGATAATGGCTAAACCGCCAGCTTTAACACGCGGTGCATCCGAGCGCACGATGTCATAGCCAGAAAAACTTAAATTAACGCTGGGACGCAACCATGTTTCCGTAATTAAAGCGACATCGATTTTGTTGTCAAGAAGGAAATGGTGGAGTTCCATTTCCTTGTTATTCAAGCTAGTGGCATTCCACAAGCAAATCTTCAGCGGGGTAATGAGAGGAGCCATCTCAAAGCAATTCGGCCGCCTCAACAAATGCTTGTAATCTGCTAACACCATCAGTGCAAGTAGCCAGTCTCTTATTAAGATCTCTAATAACATTAAACATTGTGTTTAAATTAATAAGTTGATTTAACTTTCTAAGTTCTGTAATGAGACCATTAAAGCTGGCTAGATCCTCCGATGAGGCAGTGTTTATATTAACGCGAGTGTTGTTAGTATTCAAGGCCTCGAGATATGTTTTCGGAGAAGAATAATGAAAACGTTTATTTGTTGACACGGCCGAAGAGCCAGAAAGTTTAGGATCGTTAGAATTTGAAATAATATTTTCCGATTCAGCATGCAAGTTTCTACTAGTATCATGCGGGTTATTAGCCAGCGCAACGGGTCGAGTAGAGGCCGTTCTCCTTTCCTAAAATTTCAAGTATGACGGGCATTTTGAAAAACTAGCCGGATGATCACCAGAGCAATTAACACATTTAGCTGGAGTATTTGGATCCTTCTTACAGCTTGCAGTAATATGATTATCGGCGCATTTAACGCAGCGAGGTCTCTTGAAACAGTTAGCAGATGTATGTCCAAACGCTTGACACCGATAACATTGGAGAACAATCTTGCGGTTAATGAACTTGTCCCAGTAAATTTTTGAATGGAATAAGTATCTGATTTTTCGTAACTGAGATAATGAAAATTTAGCGTTCAAATTAATTTTGTAAGTAGCGTATAAACTATTTTCAGCGTTCAACATGACGCAGCTGTTAACTTCAATACCGAGTTTCTTCAATTCATTTGTAACAGTGAGATTGGGAATATACGGTAAGCCCTTCAGCGTGACTGTGATAGATTTTTCTTCAGGCAGTGAATAAGTATGGAAGGAGTATTCCTTGGCAATAGCAAATTTCTTGAATCCATTAAAATCTTCGGTGTTTAAAAACTGGATCTTTATTTGATTCCCCAAAAACTTAAGATGGAAATTCTCACCGACACATTGTCTAAGTGAGTCAGCAAACTCGGTATAGTCCGTTACTTTGGATGCAAGATAAATTGGAGGATGCTTTTTATTAGCCTTTTGCAAGTTAGTAGCCGCAGGTGCATCATCCTGAGCCGTCTCATCGTCAAATCGGAGCGTACGGGCCTTACTACCGACAACATGCGATACCGAAGGAAGCTCCTCGTCATGGTCATGCAGGTCAACCGAATCAGCCAAGCATTGGAAACGGTTTAATGTAACGAATTTACCTTGAGTAGATGAGTCAGACGCCTCAACACGAGGTAACTTGTCGGAGCCAGTAAGACCAGTCAGGTCCTCATCTGCCTGTCGTTTGAGCGACGATCTTGCAGAAGAACTGCCCTCCAAATCGGAGGGGCGTCCAGAAATAGAGTCACGTTCGGTGGAAATCTCCACCTTGTCAGTAACCCGCACTGAGCGAGCAAAGAAGCACCACCGCCGTCAGCGCCCTGAAAAGGGCAAAATCTGACTCTTAATCCGCCAGCGCCCTGAAAAGGGCGGAATCTGACGTCACACAACACACTATTCGCTGTCACGATCAACACGTCTGCTCCGCTCCAAGCTCCAAAACCGACTCCAGTCAGTCTCTTGCCTCGGTGTCTGGTGTCGGCTCAAGCCCCCTATTTATACCCCGAGCTCGGACGGTGGGGGCCGCCCCACCGCTCGGGTTGCCCCACCGCTCGGGCACTGGAGTGCACGCTGATCAGGCGTGCACGCTGAACAAGCGCGAGGTGGCCGCCAGGGCCGTAGCGCGAGTGACGAGTACGCGTATCGTCACAATGTGGTGTACCATCAATGTTTATGACATGTTCTGCGTGTGAGCATAAAAATCCTGATTTATTGAAAATTTTATACAAAATACGATACAATAAAAACATCAGCACATATGAGGCAATACACTTAGACATGACAGAGAAAACAAAGTTGGTAAGAGAAGATCCTGTGACTTGTGTCAGATATATAGAAGAAAGATTTAATTTAATTATGTCTATATTACAGAATGAACATGGTCCATTTAGAGAAAACTATGTAGTTGACTATTTTCAGAGGCGAGAATTTCAAGCAAGAGGTACTGTTCATACGCACAATCTTTCATATTGCAAAAATGCTCCGATTTACGACGAAGAAAATGAAAAAGGTAATAAAAAGTTAATACAGTGGATAGATAGAAACATTACATGTGCTTACAATGGTAAAAATCCGTTGATACGTCTGCAAATACATCGGCATAAAGGAACATGTTACAGAGGTCGAAAAAATAAATCTACATGTAGGTTTAATATTCCAATGTTTGTTATGAAAGAGACTATGATTCTCAAACCATTAGCCGAAAATGAAGAGACTAAAAACAATAAAACCAATAGGAAAAAAATTAGAAATTTGATGAAAGTATTTTTCAAAAAAAATATAATCGTATCTTTTGAAGACATGTTGGAACAATTAGAAATGACTGAAAAAGATTATATTCAAACAATTAGAAGCACGTTATCAAGAACTAAGATATTCTTGAAAAGAAGCAACGAAGTAGCGATCAATGCATACAATAAAACCATATTGACTCTTCTTGAATCAAACATGGATATTCAATTTGTTTTAAATCCATATAGTTGTGCTTCATACATGATTAATTACGTCACAAAAGTCGATGCTGGTCTATCACGATTACTAAGAGAAGCAGCAAAATTATTTGGAAAATGGCAATTTGAATATTAGACAAAAGTTTAGAAAGATCGCTAACGTTTTCATAAATGGTAATACTATGTCTGCACAAGAACGCGTTTATCATGTCCTTGGCCTGCCACTTTCATTGTGCAGTAGAGCTGTGGTTTATATTAATACTGCACCACAAAAAGAGCGTGTCCGTATGTTAAAAAATGACAAACATTTAAGAAAAATAAGTGACAAATCAACAGATATATACTACAAAAATATAATTGAAAAGTACGAGAATAGGAATTATCAAAAATTTTCAGATGTTTGTCTGGCCGAATATGCAGCTAATAGTGAAGAGAAAAAGATTACATACAAAAGTGATAGCGATGATGAATATGATGAAGACAAGGAAATTAGAGAACGGAAAAAAGAGAAAATTATTAGATTTCGTCGTTACAAATTGCAAGAAGATCGATATAATTATTTCAGAGAACAGGTTTTGTTGTTCTTGTCTTGGAAAAACGAAATAGATGATGTAGAGACAAAAGATTGTAAAAAAATTTATATAAAAAATATTCATTTGATTGAAAAAAATAGAAAAAAATTTTCAGTGATAGGTGATGCAGAAATTGACAATGCACTGACTCAAGCACAAAAAGATCAACAAGAAATAGAAGATGAAGAGGTAGAATCTTTTATGAAAACAAAAATCCCAAGAGAACAAGAGATAGATATATTTGGTCAAACAGGTGTAGCGGATTGCTCGAAGGACAGTAGAAGAAAAATAAATAGTCCTC
>JASTWR010002234.1:0-23828 GCA_030770355.1 Harpagoxenus sublaevis
ACCGTGGGCATTTTTAACGTCTCTTTGACGTTTTTTTTTTTATTTTCTCTCCTCTTCTTCGACGCAACTCCCCGTCCGCGTTTGTACGGAGCGAGATAAAGTCCGCGGCCTTCCATGGCGCGATTGTGACGTTGCATCTCTTCCAGCTGACGTCGCGCGGTTTTGCGAGCGTTCACGGCCGTTGCGATCCCGGCCGCCCCGCCGGCCAGGGAACCGAGAACTCCCAGCAACGGTAGAAGCGGCAATACACCGCCTCGTTTCGCCGCCGGAAGTATCCGTTTTTTCGACGCTCTCCTCTTCTTCTTTTTCACGGTTCGCAAACCCATTCCTAGCTTCGTCTTTGCTTTCATAGCAGCCCAGACGGCTGTAGCGGCACCTCTCTCTCCGAGAGCCGAATCTCTCGCGATGACACGTCCTAGCGCCTTGTCGGCGAGTACCTTGTCCGCCGCGTGTCTCCCGGTGAGATCTTTGTTACGCGAATACGCTATGTCGTGCTCGCGACACGCCGCGTCCAATGGATTTACACCCGGATCGCCTCTGGCTAATCGCTCCTTCAGCCGAGTGCCCGGACCGCAAAACTGATAGCCGGGAATGTGCAATTCGATCGGAAGTGAGCTTATCGCGCGGTTGAAGAGACCTTTGCCTATTTTTTTCGCTGGCATTCGCCGCAATTTTTTATCAACGGTGCCGGACCGTCGATGTGCGTTCGATGATGCGGTAAATTATAATGTTCTAAGCACCGACGATATTGCTGAATTTCCGAATCCGCCTTTATATGTTCCGGAAGCCTGTCCCACACGTGGTGGACGTAATCGCCACACAATTGCAATAGAACAGCCTTTGGTACAAATTGTAGCTGCTCGGCGCTAAAATCGCGAATATCGGAAGGTCTTGATAACAGAACGAACATTTTTTTGCTACTGAGCGATGCGCGGTTTCGCGCACCTATAAATAGGCGCTCGATCCAGCCCTCTGGTCAGAAATGCGAAAAATGAGATTCGTGCGACAACCGCAGGCGATTCGCGTGACGAACTGCGACGATAGATCACGGTCGATGGGGGGCAACGCGGAGAAGCGCAGGCACGGTACGATGCTACCGGCCACTATACGCGCCATCATTTGCGGTCCCTCGAATTGCGGTAAAACCAACGTTCTGATAAGCTTGTTGGAAAGCCCGCACGGTGTACGTTTCGAGAACGTGTACGTTTACTCAAAGTCGCTTCAGCAACCGAAATATCGATATCTGGAGAATTTATTGACGTCGATCGACGAAATCGGCTACTTTACGTTCTCCAACAACAGTGACGTCATTCCACCGAGCGATGCGTGTTCAAACTCGATATTCGTTTTCGATGACGTGGCATGCGACAAGCAAGACACCGTGAGAGAGTATTTTTCAATGGGTAGGCACTCGAACGTCGACTGTTTTTATCTCTGTCAGACGTACGCAAAAATACCTAAACATCTGATACGCGACAACGCGAACCTGCTGATCCTGTTCAAACAGGATGGTACCAATCTGAAACACGTGTACAACGATCACGTGAATACCGACATGTCGTACGATGAATTCAGCGCGCTGTGCAGCGAATGTTGGCAGCGCAAGTACGGATTCGTAGTGATAGACAAGGACAGCTCGCTCAACAATGGTCGATACAGAAAAGGATTTAACATGTTCGCGATACCGCAAAAGCGGTCAGTTGTCGTCGGTACCTCGTCGAGGTAAAACGTCGGAGAAAGCATCACGTATTTCCGCGATGGCTGCAATCGACAAGAGCATGGATATCCGCGAGCGCGAGAAGGTTGCGAAGAAGATTGCGAAAACGAGCGAGTCGATTCGCAAGAAACTTCGCGCTATGAAGACCGGTAGGATCGAAAAGGACATTGAGTTGGACACGCACTTTAAGCCTCTCATCGAGCCGTTGCAAAAGATCGCCGACAAATCGATCGCGGTGAAGAAAGAGGAGCCGGAGAGCGACGCTGAGATCGAAACGTTTTCCGAGGATGCAACGCCGAGAAAGAGAAAATGGTCGGATCACCCGCCGGCACCGCGTAAATCTAGCCAATCGAAACGATCAAAAGCTTTACTGGATGTACCACCGATAACCTCTACACCGATAACCTCATCTCCACCGATATCATCTCCGCCATACGTAACGGCGAGAAAAATGCAGCCTACAATAAAGTTCGAATTACCCGCAAACATGCCTGTTTTTGACCTCACGGACGACTCGGAGCTCGCGACGCCTATTCGAAAGGAGTTGGAAACGTCGGAGGGTCAAGAAGCGTTGCACGATACCTTGAGTCCATTGGGCCAAGAGTACATCGGTGCTCTTATGAGTGTCAAGCCAAGGAGCGATATAGATACCGTGTACGGCGTTTATCTCGGCAACGATGGAATGATGCTCGGGAATAAACGTTTCAAGGTGGACAGCATGGATAACATATATATCGGCGACGTACATTACATTGGCACACGCGGTATTTACGAGTTGATCTTTAAAAACAAGCCTGATAAAAACATTTACACGGAGGAGGATATGCAAAAGTACAAGAATATTTTATTTGAGACGAGCACTCATAGAGCCAATCACGATCCTCTCGGGCGAATAAAGTCCAACAGTGGATACAAGTACCTGAATATAATCCAGAAGTTGATACCGCCCGCATCCATGAAGAAACGATCCGGAAAAGGATTAATCGCGCCTCGCGCGATGACGCTGACCGACAATAAGATCGATTACGTGCACTGGGACGATCCCAACGAGCTGGTGGATCGTCTACGATTGCTCGACGCTTCGCACCACGCTGGCAACAATGCCCACGACAACGAGATCCTGTCGATCATCGAGGAACTTCGCGAAGCCGGTCTTATTATAAATTGAGCCGCGCGGCGGCGAGCCGCTCAATCAGCGTCGAAATGCCGATCAACAAATTTGGTATATTCGAGCAGAGCAGAGACGCGTCGAACGCCGTATCGTACCATCAGTGGAGTGGATTAATGAGAAATTTCGTGCGCGATAACGCTCTGTGTCGCACTGCTACGGACTTTGACGCAAATTCGCGCAAGATTCGTCGCGTGGCGCAACCGGAGGCTGACGGTGACGCGGTTAACAAACTGTACGTGGAACAGAGCGTTAAGAGTTTGAGAGACGAAGCGGAATTCGAGAAGTATCGTAAAGCGCGATTGGAGACTGAATTTGAAACGAATCTTAGACTTCTGAGAGATAGCGTTAAAATATTGAGAGATCAGTTGGAAGAAATCGAAACGAATCTGATCGCGCTCAAACGAGATACGCAAGCCGTGTTGGACGCGAACCGAGAGGCGCTCGAGGCACATATCTTTCGATCGACGAAACCTGAATAACGATGGACAGCGGCAAACGATCCGGGAAAGGTTACGAAAGGCTGCCCAATGACGACGACGACGACGAAGGGCGACGAGCGATTCAGGAACGGTCATCGAGCAGTTACAACGAACGGCTCAGAAGCGGTTACGAACGGTTCAGGAACGGCTGTGAACGGTTAATGAACAGAAACAAACGACAAGCCGATGACAAAGAACCGCTATTGAGCGACAAGGAACGAAAATAAACGGTTATTGATTGGTTTAAAAAAAGTTAAAGATATAATTTCTTTGCGTGTATTATTACACACCGTTAAAAAAAAACATGACATCGTCGAAATCCGATGGACGCAAAAATATCGAAAAACGACGACTCGTCGAGGAACTGCACGCACCGGCGAGAAGAAATTTTCCCCGAAGACGCGTCATCGTGCGTGGGTACGATGACCTGTGGCAGGCTGACATCGTCGAGATGCGTCCTTACTCGCGTTTCAATAGAGGCTACCACTACATACTTACCGTCATCGATGTGCTGAGCAAGTACGCGTGGGCCGTGCCACTCAAGAGTAAAGGCGGAAGCGAGACAGCTGACGTTATCGCTAAGATAATTCGAGACAGCAAGAGGTGCCCGAAAAACTTGCAAACCGATATGGGGAAGGAATTTTACAACGCCGACGTGCAACGTCTCATGAAAAAACACGGCATTAATCATTATTCCACATATTCGGTGATGAAGGCATCGGTCGTCGAGCGATTCAATCGCACGTTAAAGAATGACATGTGGAAGATGTTTACGCTCAATGGGACTTACAAGTGGGTCGACGCGTTGCCGCGACTCGTGTCGGATTACAACGCGCGCAAGCATCGAACGATCGGCGTGCGGCCCGTCGACGTTACTCCCGCGATCGCCGAAAGACTCTTGAACACGGTGTACAGCGAGATAAAGATTGCGGGTCCGGCAAAGTTCAAAGTAGGCGACCCGGTACGCGTCAGCAAGTACAAGACTGTTTTCGAGAAAGGTTACACGCCGAATTGGACAACCGAGGTTTTCAAAATTGTTAAAGTACAGCGTACTAATCCCGTAACCTATCTACTCGAGGACTATCGAGGAAAATCTGTCACCGGAGGATTCTACGAGCATGAGCTGCATCGCGCGGCTTATCCAGACGTGTATCTCGTGGAGAAGGTACTTCGCAGGAGGGGTGACGAGGTTTATGTGAAATGGTTGGGATTCGATGGATCGCACAATTCATGGATACACAAGGACAACGTGATTTAATATATATATAATGACATTTATTTTTACTGTATAAAAAATACATAAATAAAAAATGTAATACATATAAAAATACATTTAAGGAAATAAATATGTAGAAAATAAATTTTGAAATACATATAAGAAATATGAAATATTAAATCAATATCTTTATTAATATCCCATCCAATATAAAATGTTGCATACATACATCCAATATCTTTATTAATATCATGTTCAATATAAAACGTTTTATTTCATACATTACATACATATATACTTACATTATGTTACACGTTATACATTACGTTATACATTACGTTATACGTTATGTTATAAGTTATACGTTACGTTATACGTTACGTTATACGTTACGTTATACGTTATATTGCATATATACATACATACATACATTACGTTACAAGGGTATTCGATAATGCCCCCACGGTAACGTATCGGTCGTATTCGATAAGATATATCGTTTGTCGTCGTACGGACTCAGAGCGATTTTCGTCTCGGACACTGTACGCACTTGGTGCAATTTCGATCTTATACAGGACTGCTGTCGCATCACTTCAATTTCATCACTCAAACACCGCGTGTAGTCGTCGAACGTTATCGTTCTCGCGACAACGTTACTCTTTACACCTTTTGCTCTCTTAGTATCTTTTTTACCATCGACTCGCAAGGCGTACATTTTCGCCCTGAGTCCAACGAATTCAGTCATGATCGCGCCGTTATTTTCATCCTTCATCAAGCCCGGCACCTTCTTGTTCTCAAGCGGTATACCGTACGCGTTGTCGACCGGGTAATCGCTCGTATCAAACCTAGCGATATCACGTTTCACGTTCTCGTACACATCCTCGCACTCTATATGGTAGATCAAACTGTCCGTGTCCGTGTACATAATTTTACACTTGTCGCTGTACAGAGGAGACATGTACTCGTGATGAAATTCATACAAACATATCTTAGATATGTCGAGGATGCACATACCCACGTAGATAGGTTTGTTAAATTTCACCTCGAGTTTACGCATTTCTATGGCAACCAGATTTTCCGAAAAAATACTCCTGCTATGGAAATTTGGTTTAGCGATCATTGCCTCCGCGCCGTATCTACCCTCCCAATGAGTCAATAATTTTACGTCTACATGATTACGCACATTCTCCATCGTTTTTCCGAATACCGCATTATTCATCAATTTATATAAATTCTTTTCGAAATCATTTGTCGCGCGCGTTCTAAACAGAGTGTTTAATTCGATGTAATCACGGAGCCATGGAGATTGAGCAAATTGCAATACGCGATGTATTTTTGTAACTCGAAGGCCGTGGCGCGTGCATTGCTGAAGGTTACGATAGTGTATGACATAGCGCTTCTTATCGCACACAGTCGCAAGGAGCTTGGCCTGCCGCGCGCCTGGCGGCTTATCGCGCGTCGGACAGAACGGTAGGTCAGTGTGCGCGTCGTGTTTATTCTGAGGGTACTCCAGATCGACCTCGAGAATATAACCTGTGGGCGAATTCGTATCGATCGCGCTAATATCAAAATTCGAAACGTCTTCGACCCATCGAAAATCTGCGTACGGTAGAGGTTGGCACATTGCCCAACCGTACAAGTTGTTTACGTCGAAATACATAAGGTACGACGATGGTTTCGATGGATCGTACGACTGCATGTACTTGTTATTGGCTCGCGCGTATCTGCCCGAACATTGACTCAGACCGCCGCGAATACCACGTTCGATAAACATTACCATATCTATATCGGTGAGCAATTCGAAATTTACGCGAGTATGCTTCAACATGGCGTCCCATGTGAAACCTGGCAATGTGTAGTAATAAGCGGGGTCTAGTCCGTAACTTTTGATGCAACTGTCACGAAAATTTTCGAAAACGTCAGCCAATAACAATACATCTGTTTTTAAATACAGATCGCTGTATTCTCCCAAGGTTCGAACGGAGAACCGCTGCCAAACGTTCACGGCGTGCGCGTAATCACTCTCGGATACAGTGTCACCGACCAAGGAACTGTAAAATAATTCGCGCGACGGTAAACGCGTATCCTGCAACTTGTCCACGCAATTCACGTATTCGTAAGGAAAGACACCTTTTCGCGTCAGTAGTTCTAAATCGTGGACTGATAATTCGGAAAATTTTGAACGTACAATTTTTAATTTGTCCTTATCGAGAAAGGATGCCAATTTTTCGAGACTAGTGGTGAGAAATTTTAACGAATCGATGAACCGTAATTTTATATTGTTTCGCGAATCTGATTTGTCGGCGGTGTCTTTAACGTTTTTCGTGAACGAGATATATTTTTCTTTAGTTAACGGTAGTACTTCGATCGAGCCTTCGAACGCGGCAGCTATTTCGTTTATGATAAAATGTGCGTCATAGCCGGATAAATTGTGAAACACTACGGGAATGACATATGAGTCTTTATAATTGAGATTACAGTTTGAATGCGCGGGACCTCTATAGCGGCCGGTCAGATGGCAACGATCGCGTACTCGCTCCTCATCGTCGTTTAGTGTGAACGGTTTATCGCAAATGTGGCAGTGCGTCGCGCTGTGAAACGCATGCCACTGTTCTTTCGAGAGCGTTTCCATGGGGACATTGGCGGATAAAATACCCTTTACGCGATGCGCTAATTTCCTCGAGTTCGTTGGCGAACCATGCGACGCAATCCTTATCGCGGCGAAACTGATACGTAGATAACGAGTCGTCGTACGAGCACTGCACGTAGTACCCGACGCTAAATACCTCGTGGCGTTGATATGCGTACGTGGACGTTCTCTCATCCGCTTCCATCTCTTCCAGGGTGCATTCGAGATCGGCGTACACGACGAATGGGAGCCGCTCCTTTCTGTTGTAGTTGCGGAAGCTCAGCCATTTGTCGTCTTCGCTCGGTAGTCGGATGGCGCAGTCGTTTAACTCACTGCAGTCTACTGTGTGCGATTGCAACTTGTCGCTCGTGTAGAAATAGTGTAGACATCTGCAAAAAAAATTTGCAACTTTTTTACATATATCTTTTATATAGAAATATAAATTATCGTATATTATTATTTCTTTAATGTATTACTCACCGATCGCAAAAGTATTTCCTATGTTCATCTCTATTTATTTGTGAGCTCACAAGGCGGGACAGGTTCTTTATCCACGCGAAATGTCCCACGTTGTAGTCTCGCGAGTCTTGCACGTACAGCAGATTGACGTGCTTTTCTCTCTTCCGGTCGGTGAGCCGTATCGGTAGAACGGTTAGCGTTTTATGTCCCTCGATGATGTAGACATTTATCGATACGTCATTGAGTCGTTCAAATATACTAATTCCTTTCAGAGACATAGGAAATTCAATGTCTTGTACATTTAACACGGTTGTATAATGCGGGTACAAGGATACCCGTTCCGTATGTCGCTCAACTGGATACAGCGCGGCGACCACCGACCACGCGAAACATGCATTGTCCGTGGACCGGACGTTAATCACCGCATTCTTCCTCAATATCTCTTGCGGTAATTTCAGGTGACATCCCGCGCGCATAGGATCGTACCTGTTGATATTAATTGTAAGATCGAGGATACGCGATAGCGCCCACCCGCTATCTCGCTCCTGGAAGTCCTCGAGTTTCGCCAGTGTGGGTTCGATAACGTGTCGCTCGTACCACTCACGCATATCGGATGTACGAAAGAGAGCATAGTTATTCGTGTTCATACTTTTATTGTCACGTTTATCACCCGTCACAAACTCACCGTTGAACACGGTGTTCACTTTCACGCTGTTGTGTCTGTTTATAGCGTCTTGCACTTTTTCGAGCACTATACTAGCAGCGTCCACCATAAATTGTCGCGGTTCGATATAGTCTGTGTTAATCACCGCACCAGTCCGTATACGGTTTTCGAACGCAGCATCGATCTCTCGCCAAACGAGTCTTTCCGCGTTATTGCCGTCGCCACTACTGGTGCCCGCGACCACCAAATCACCACCGCTGTGTATAAAACGTCTATCTAATTGAATTCTCGCACCCTCGAGTAGTCTGACATTCGACACCAATAAATGTCTATCTCCAGGCCAGAGCCGCGGACGCTTGGCGCGACAGTGCTCTTCGAGCTGTTCGATGGTTTCCTCGCATCGCTGTGCCCACGTGAAATACTCGCTCAAGGTAGCGACTTGGCGCGACTGCTCCAACAGTTCGCGCGCAATTTTATTGAGATGTTCCATGTTTTTTGTATTTTATAGTAATGTTTTTTTAAATCACGTCACACACTTCTACGGAGCACTTGCACGTGACTCGATCACACCATAAACATGTTCGTTCGCACTCCTGAACGTGATAGTGCATACACAAAAAATCATGAGGAAAGAATGGGATGACATATTCATGCCACTCTTGCCAAAGTAACCAAGCGTCATAATTATCAAATATCGATTTCATAAGTATTTTCTGTGTACGTTTAGAATCGTTGCATTGGTAGAAATTTATCGAAGGACGCAAGTTGTCCATCACCAACACTTCGGCACACCTCCCACTACCTGCCGGAATTGTAATGTATAGAGCATCACCATTAAACTCAATATCGTCAGAAATTTCTTGCGCCCAGAAATATAAGTTTACTTTTCTATAATTTGGTGGGGGAGTATATCTTCCTTCAACCTCTCTCTTCCACTTTCTCATCCACTCACACGACATTCGTTGAAACACTTTACGTTTCACAATATATGGCCAGTACCATGGAGGCTCAGGATTATCGTTAACAATTTCTTGTTTGACTACGCGTCCACTGAGTTCGCGATTGCGAAGAATCTGCACCGGTGATAATTGTTGCACACCCGTTTCTCCTCGCAGATCAGTTTTTTCTTCCTCTCTCTTGCACTCATGCCATATTCGTTTATACACTTTCCGTCTCACGTGGTAAGGCCAGTCATATGGAGGCTCGGTTTGAATATTAACTCCTTGTCTGACTACGCGTTCACTAGTTCCGCGTATACCGAGTTCGCGATCGCGAAAAAACTGCACCAGTGATACTCGTGGCACGGTCGTTTCTTCTTCCAGATATTCTTTGCCCTCTAAAGTATCGACGATATCTTGTTCATAATAATGATCTTTAAAAACTGATTCGGTAGAGCATTTATAATACTTGAAAAAGTCATCCCATCCAGGACTTATGTCCACCATGTTGCTCGCGTAAAGGTGCGCACTTTATGTCGTCTCACACTTCTACGGAGCACTTGCACGCGACTCGACCGCACCGTACACACGATCGTTCATACTCTTGAACTTCCAAATCATATACTGTGGCTCTGACGCGCTTCATTCATCGTTATATATTTCATCTATTATTCTTTTCTCTCCCTTCAACTGGAGCATCACGTATCGTTTCTTCTTCCATCTACTGCATAGTGTCATCAGATCTATTGTTCAGCATATAAGTTACAGAAAGGTAATATCCTTTAGACGTTGAGTTCTGCTTACGCGCTATTTTGTATACAAGAATTCCAGCAGCCGGACCTCGGCGCTCGTTTGTAATACGCGACGCCATAACCGAATGGCGTCGCAGAAAAATAATATCCCTTAGACGTTACGTTCTGCTTACGCACTATTTTGCCTACAACGTCTAGCAGCCTGATCTCGGCGCTCGCAAAATAATACGCACCGCTATAACCGAATGGCGCCGTGAAATATGCCTCGATAAACAATAAAGAGGACGCCATAGGACACCGCGACGTTATAACCGAGCAACGTCGTGAAACATGTCCCGAAACGTTAACCGAAACCTTCGATAAACAAGTCTTCCTAGAAAAAATGATGAAACAATACACCGCGACGCCATAATCGAATGACACCGTGAAACATGCCTCGAAACGTTAACCGAAACCCCTCCGATAAACAAGTCTTCCTAGAAAAAAATAATTATCATGACCGCGACACCGCGACGGTTAAATCATCGAGACAAACATTTTTTTTTATCTCCGATATTTAATTGTGGATATTGTTTTACATATTTAATCCGCCCGAACAATGCATTCGCTTCGCATTAAGCGACGTCATAACCGAATGATGCAGTGAAACATGTCCCAACACGTTTGCTCAAAACCTTGATAAACACCTTTTCTCAGAATACGTTCTAGAAGCATTAATCCCCCACCACGTCATAATTTAAAAAAAAGGGGTAGGGTGTTTTCGCGTATACGCTCCGTTAATTTTATGCGAACGGTCAGTTTTGTACAAACGGTCGACTTGCCATAACCGAGATTGAAAAAATGTACTCCGCTGCGGGAAACAACAGTGGTGGTGGTGCAAGCATAAATTATTACGTGCCGCTTCCCGAAGCTGCTACTCCATCGAATGCGAACAAGTAAGTTTCCTTTTCATTTATAGAGTATCCTATTTTATAATTTTTCCAATTTTCTTATTTTAAGACTTATCTTGTTCTTTTTTCTACAGCACTTCGTTGGAGCGTCGTGCGGTGCGTCTATTTAACAGACGATACGCATTGACACCTACTGCTTACAAATATTTGGAAATTGGGGTCAGCGTCAGTCTGAAACCTCCACACGAATCCTCCTTTGTCGAATTGGTTCTTGGCGACAACCGAGGAAATAAAATCGCGATGTCTTCTTGGACGTGGAAGAAGATCATCGATAGACGCACGGATTTCGAGCGACTCGTGCGGTCAGCTGTCGGTCATACGCTGACTATTCCGGCTCTTCCATCAGACAACCTACTATTCGAAGTTGTGCAAATGCGTGACGATAAACTTGTAAAATTGTCGTCGGGCAATACTTCGTTGTACATGAAACCTGCAACTATTATGTTTTTCTTCGAACTCGAACAATGCGTTGAGTTGGTATGCTTCCATCTATATGAGTGTGCGAGAGAGGTAGATAAGAGCCTCCGCGAGTTGGGAAGCCTTCTACGAACAAATTGTATTACTGAAAAATGCGACGCCGTGCGTTTCTTGCGCAGCCATAACTATCACGATCTAACGTCAATTGTAGATTGTGAACTCATAGCGTATGCTATGGATGCAATTATGTATGCTACATCGAAAGATAAATCTTTTGATGTAGTAGATCTACATGAATAAATGTATAACATATATGTACATTACAATGTTTTATTTTATATCTCCTTTCCCATCCACTTCGCATGAATATATATATGTAACAGAAAAATAAAGCCTTTCTTCAGGTCACGATGTACGACTTTATTTTCCACTCGAGCGATATACGCAACGTTCGCCTGAACATCGGCGCTCGCTTCTGTAGTGCTTTGTTTACAAGCGTGAAAGATGAACCGATATGCCCGTCCTAAACTACGATATTTGACTCTTCGTAGAAAGAATCACGGCGCCATTCGGTTATGGTGTCTCGTATTTACAGATCGAGCGAGCGTTCTAGCGGGTTTCTTGCAGCAGTTACGCCTCAGTCTGCAACAGTCGCTCGCCGGTTATATACGCAAGTCGTTCGCGGTGACAGTTTTTAAATTTTTTTTAGTCATCAGTTTTTGTTTTGTGTGTGTGTGTGTGTGTGTGTGTGCGTGTGTGTGTATGTGTGCATGGTGGTGGTGGTGGACGCGGCTGGGGTGAACTAGGCTGTCGACGATTACTCCGGGAAATTCTACGATTGCTCGAGCGTCACTCCGTCGGGCTCGGACACGGGCATCCCCCCCTTCCCCCAAATTAAGGTAAAAGCGAACGCGAACGCGAACGCGGGCGGCGCGGGCGGCGCGGGCGGCGCGGGCGGCGCGGGCGGCGCGGGCGGCGCGGGCGGCGCGGGCGGGCGGCGGCGCGGCGGCGGCGGCGGGCCCTACCCCTAACGCGGTACACCTCCCCCGCGCGGACCCTACGCGACACCCCTCCCCCGCGCGGACCCTACGCGGCACCCCCCCCCCCCGCGGACCCTACGCAACACCCCTCCCCCGCGCGGACCCTACGCGGCACCCCGCCCCCGCGCGGACCCTACGCGGCACCCCTCCCCCGCGCGGACCCTACGCGACTCTAACGCGGCACCCCTCCCCCCCCGCGTCACGTCAACACCCCTCACCCTCCTTTGTAATATGAGACGCCGCCTGTGCCGTCGTCCACCTCGCCCTCGGTTACCCCCCCGCCCCTCACCCCCCCTCATTGCCCCATGGGTCGGAACCGGTATACTATCCCTACTAAGAACTTCCTCATGTTTATAAACGTTTTTCTAGCCTGCTCGATTCTTGATCTGATCTTTTTCTTGGGATCATACTGACCGGTCACGATGGTTCCAAGATATTGTTACGCCCGCGTGCTGTGCGCTTGCTGTGCGCTCGTGCCGTATCGCCCGTTAGACGCCTGGGCGGCAGAAGAATATCGCAACCGGACAACGGGTTGCTTGACGACGCTGTTTACAAACAGCCGGTCGTCAGATTTCGCTCTGGACCTCAAGCTAGACAGACGTGTCTTGTATACCTGAGCAATAAATCCGATTTTATTATACAGAGAGAGTTACTTTATTCCCGGCGACGGGAAAGCGCGGCGCGTTCGTGAGTGTGTGGTGAAGAGTGACTGTGCGAGTGCGGCGAACGCGCGACAAGCGCAAAATTTTTGGGGGCTCGTCCGGGATCTGACGAGCGACGACGGCGCCTTCCTCGAGGAAGCGAGCTCGGGCGGCGACTCCCCAGCCAGATGCGCCGGAGGGAACGACGATTACGGCGACCCTTTTTGCGGTGATCCAGGAGGTGCGACTCCTGCGCGAGGAACAGGCGCGGAGGGAGAGGGAGTTCGCGGCGACGTTCCGCCAACAGGAGGAGGAGCTCCGCCGTCTTCGTGGGACGATCTCCGGCGACTATATTCAGCTAAGTCAAACTAGTAACAGAGCTTCCGAGGACTCGGGGGCGCGAGTCGCGGGTGGCGCGGAGACGCGAGGCGCGAAAACGCGAGGCGCGGTGACACGGAACGCGAGCGCGAGCGAGAGGATCGCGGTCGCGGGCGACGCGGAGACGCGAGGCGCGGACGCGAGAGAGAGGATCGCGGTCGCGGGCGGCGCGGAGACGCGAGGCGCGGTGACACGGAACGCGAGCGCGAGCGAGAGGATCGCGGTCGCGGGCGGCGCGGAGACGCAAGGCGCGGTGACACGGAACGCGAGCGCGAGCGAGAGGGTCGCGGTCGCGGGCGACGCGGAAGCGTGAGTCGTGCACGCGTGTGACGGTGCCGTGGACGCGAGTGTCGGGCTTGGTTACAAGCTTAAACCGGATACGCACGACGGGACGACTCCGTTACAAGAATATTTTTCACAATTAAGTTTGATCGCGCAGGCGAATCACTGGGACGACGCGACGAAAGCCGTCGCGTTAGCCTCAAGCTTGAGGGGACGGGCGCGCTCGATTCTTGAGACAGTGCAGGATGTCGATCGGTTGAGCTTTGCGGAGCTTAGGACGAAACTCGAATTGCGTTTCGGGGAAGGGTACTCCTCTCAAAATTGTTACTCCGCGTTGACGAATCGTAGACAGAAGTTTGGGGAAGATTTGGCCGCTCTTGGCTCCGATATCGAGCGTCTATCTCGTCTCGCATATCCCGAGTGCCCTTTTGAGATACGAGATAAAATTGCTTGTGCGCAATTTGTGACGGCCGTCTCGGATCATTTTGTCCGGCGGACGTTACAGATGGAAGGGATAACCTCCCTATGTCGGGCCGTAGAAAGGGCCAAAGCGTTAAAAATAATCCAGGGGGAGGGTTACGCTCGAGAAAAAAGAAAAGAAAAGAATTTTTCGAAGGGGGAGCAGAAGGATTTTGCAAATAATGAAAAAAAGGAGGCAGGAGAAATTAAGGGACAAAAGGGAAGGGAGAGAAAGGAGCAGAAAGGAAACTGGCGTGGCAGCAAATTTAGCGCCAGCCGCGGAGAATGTTGGACATGCGGAAAAACCGGGCATTACCGTTCCGAATGTCCCGAGGAAAAGGGAAACGCGGCTTAGTCGAACTCAGCGGGGGGAGTTTGGCTCGCGTTATTAATACCCCGAATAGTAATAAAAATGTTTTTAATAAATGCATTACGATAATTATTTCTGTTATGAAGGAAAGGTTGATGGAAAAAAGTGTTCTTTCAAGGTCGATACGGGCTCCGACGTTTCTATACTAAATAAGAAACTTGTAGAAGCGGAAAAGGAAAAGTTTCAGATCGAAAATATTAATTTGAGATATCCTACTGGTGAAAAAGTTTTTATAGAATTTAAAGTGGAAGCTAAGGTTGAAATAGGAAACCATTCTGTGGTAATTCCTTTGTTAGTAGCCGATATCAATGATGATTGTCTCTTGGGAGTAGATTTTCTTAAAATCGTGAATTTAGAAGAAATCTTTGATACTGCTTTTAGAATTTCGGAATCGGAGATGCAATTAGCTCGAATAGAGGATGTTTTTAATAAAGTCCCTGTTTCCTTGAAAGAACTCTTCGAGAATAATTCTCAGAATCTTAATTTAATTGAGAAAGAACTTTTTGCTGAATTTCTTGAAAGATTTCAAAATGTATTTTCCAAAAACATTGTTGCGGAAAATTGTGATGTTGTTCAACATGTTATAAATGTGAAAGACTCTCTCCCCATAAAGCAGGTACCTCGACGGATTCCTTTTCGAATGAGAAGGGAGGTGGAAAAATTATGGAGGAAATGAAAGCTTGTGGAGTAATTGAGGAATTGAAAAGCCCTTGGGTTTCTCATGTGGTTTTGGTAAATAAGAAAGATGGAACAATTAGATTTTGTGTGGATTTTCGAATGGTGAATGCAGTAACGATAAAAGATTCACATCCCCTCCCCAGAATTGACGATATATTTGATCAGCTATCAGGTAACGTTTGGTTTTGTACTCTGGATTTGAAAAGTGGGTATTGGCAGATTAAAATTCGACCTGAGGATAGGGAGAAAACGGCCTTCTCGTTCGGCAGAGGGCTCTGGCAGTTTACGGTGATGCCTTTTGGTTTATGTAACGCCCCTGCAACCTTTGAACGCCTTATGGAGAAAGTTTTGCAAGATTTGTTATTTAAAATTTGCTTAGTCTATTTAGACGATATAATAATTTTTGGGAAGAGTTTTGTGGAGATGCTAGAAAATTTGAGAAAAGTATTTTTACGGTTACAAGAAGCAAATTTAAAGATATATCCAAAGAAATGTGTTTTATTCAGTAAGAAAGTAAAATATTTGGGGAATGTAATTTCGGCAGAGGGTATTTCTACAGACCCCGAAAAGATTGTTGCCGTAGAGAGATGGCCGGTTCCTCACACGAGAACTTTATTACGAAGTTTTCTTGGGTTTTGTTCGTATTATCGTAAGTTTATTAAAGGATTTTCTTCGTTCGCAAAACCTCTTTATGTGTTGACGAGAAATCAAACAAAATTTATTTGGGAAAAGGAATGTGAAAACGCTTTTGAGAAGTTAAAGCAAATGTTGTCCTCTCCTCCAGTACTTTCGTTTCCGAAGGAGGAGGGTGAATTTATTTTGGATACTGACGCCTTCAATATCGGAATTGGCGCGGTATTATCACAAAAACAGGAGGGGGAGGAGAAGGTCATTGCATATTTTAGTCGCGTTCTCAATAAAGCTGAGCGAAACTATTGCGTAACTCGGTGAAAACTTTTAGCGATTGTAGATTCAATCAAATTCTTTCGCCATTACCTTTTGGGACGAGAGTTTTTGATCCGTACGAATCACGTTTCTTTACGATGGTTAATGTCTTTCAAAGATTTAGATGGGCAGTTGGCTCGTTGGCTGGAGAGATTCCAGCAATATCGTTTTGTTGTTTCTTATAGGAAAGGACTTTCTCACAAAAATGCTGACGGATTGTCAAGACGGACATGCAAGTCGTTTAGCTGTGGGTACTGCGCCAAGGTGGAAAAAAGGAATTCTGAAAGTCTGGAAAAGGGAGTCGCTCGCATCGTATTAGAAGCAGAAAATTTGGAAGAGTGGCGAGAGGAGCAGAGAATAGATCCGAGCATTTCAATCATACTCCGTGGAAAGGAAGCTGGAGTTCGCCCACCTCGCGCTGAGACTGCTGCGGAAGACGTTTCCGCTCAAATTTATTGGGCATACTGGGATGCTTTAGTCTTGAAGGAGGGAATACTTTATAGAAAGTGGGAAGCTCCAAATCTTAAGTCCAGTTTTCTCCAGCTCATTGTTCCCCGGAGACTCGTCAGAGGAATTTTAGAGGAGATGCATGACTCTCCATCAGGAGGACATTTTGGGGTAAATAAAACCCTGGAGAATATCCGAAAACGTTATTTTTGGGCCACCTGTAAGCAGGACGTAGAAGATTGGTGCAAGACTTGTTTTAGTCTGTGTCGCCAGGAAAGGCCCCTCGGGGAAGGGAAAGTCTTCTCTTCAGGTTTATAACGTAGGAACTCCGTTGGAAAGAGTTCAGATGGACATCCTAGGCCCTTTTCCAGTAACGAAATCTGGAAACAGATTTCTTCTCGTCATAGTGGATTGCTTCACAAAATGGGTGGAAGCCTTCCCCTTAAGGAATATGAGAGCAAAAACGGGAGCAGAGATTTTTGTAAGCCAGTTTGTTTCCAGACATGGAGTACCTTTAGAGGTTTATACCGACCAAGGAAGTTTTTTTTTTTTTTAAGAAGACCGCCTGCCCACGGTTTTTGATCTGTGGTTTTCCCGTGGGCCGTAGGGCAAATGCCGGGCGGGGACTTGGGGAGCCCTGCGGGGCGTTGGGTCTACGGAAAGTAGTTTCCCCCCCCCTCCCCTTGTCCGAAGATTGGGAGGAACGGCGGCAGAGGAGGACGGCAGCGAGAGAGACCACATCGGGGAAAGAGCGGAGGAGCTCTTGCGGGGTCATCCTGGGACCGTCGGGGGGGAAGAGGAGCCTGGCCAGCTCTCTCCAGAAGAAGGACGGTTGGAGACCTGGAGTGCGGCTACCGGGGACCAAGAGGAATGGGGTCCGTAGACTCGAAGCAGCGGCTCGAGGAGGGCAAGTTAACCATTCGGTGCCCTGGAGCCCACGGAACAGAGGAGCTGTGGACCGCGAAGAACTACCCTCCCGGATTGTCGGGGCGACAATCTTAGAAGAGGGGGGGTAGTGTTACGCTCGTGCTGTGCGCTCGCTGTGCGCTCGTGCCGTATCGCCCGTTAGACGCCTGGGCGGCAGAAGAATATCGCAACCGGACAACGGGTTGCTTGACGACGCTGTTTACAAACAGCCGGTCGTCAGATTTCGCTCTGAACCTCAAGCTAGACAGACGTGTCTTGTATACCTGAGCAATAAATCCGATTTTATTATACAGAGAGAGTTACTTTATTCCCGGCGACGGGAAAGCGCGGCGCGTTTGCGAGTGTGTGGTGAAGAGTGACTGTGCGAGTGCGGCGAACGCGCGACGAGCGCAACAATATTTATAGGAGGAGACCTGTTCCACGGTGGTTCCTTTGATAGTCAGATGAGCATGCGTAGGTGTCTTTGAGAAAACCGGGACTTTGGTTTTTGCGGTATTCATGAAGAGGCCGAAACTTTCACTGCGCTGAACTATGCGGTCTATCATGTCTTGCAAGCCTTGTTCGTGGTATCATCAGCATATCTGATGTTATTAATTGCTTTGCCGTTTACCTTAATTCTACTAGTGACTCTTTCTAAAGCTTCTCTGAAGATAGCCTCCGAGTATATGTTAAACAGTAGTGGTGATAAGACACACCCCTGCCGCACTCCTCTCTTGACGAGAGTTGCTTCCGACGTTGCTTTCTCTAATCTAACTTCTGCAGTTTGCTGCCAGTAGAGGTTTGGGATTATGCGTATTTCTTCTCTGTCGATCCCAGTCGCTCTGAGGATTTCTATCATCTTATGGTGCTTGACGCAATCAAAGGCTTTTTTGTAATCAATGAAGCACGCGAATACGTTGATGTTCATGTCCCTGCATCTTTGCGTTAATACGTTCAAGGAGAACAACGCTTGACGGGTGCCAAGGCCATTTCGGAAACCGAATTGGGTTTCGTTTAGTTGGTATTCGCATTTCCTGAAGATTCGAGTATGAATTATTATAAGGAATATTTTGAGAACATGAGACAAGAGGCTGATCATGCGATAGTCATCACAGCACGAGGCGTAAGTCTTTTTCGGCAGAGTGATGAATGTCGATTTCAACCAGTCAGAAGGGATATTTCCTGATTTGTAAATTGCGTTGAAGAGTGAGGTTAGGAATTCTAATCCCCTTCCCTCTTGGTCGGGTATTAGTATGATGACTTCAGCATATATGTTGTCTGGGCCGGTGGCTTTTCCGTTCTTCTGAGCCTAAATCTAAAAATTTTTTTTAGATTTTTTAAATCATCCGTTTCTGAGATATAATTTTTTGAAAAATTTAAAAAACTACCATTTTTAAAAATTTGAAAAAGTCACATAATTCTAATAAAATATAACAAAATTTTTGAGTCATGTACCAAGATGGAGGTTTTAATTACAGGAGAAAAATTTTTAAAAAGATGTAAAATAAATCTTTATAAAATGGAACACGTTTCTGACACAAAAATGAGCAAAAAAGTTCCCTATGATATAGGTCGAAAAAAGTATATTTAAGGAGCAAGAAAAGCAAATTTTTGAGAATTTTTTTGGCATATATGCTTATGGTTTTTTTAAAAAAAATTCTCAGAAATTTGTTTTTTTTGGCTTCCTGACTAGGCACAACCCTTTAAATATGCTTTTTTTGACCCATAACATAAGGAACACTTTTGTTCATTTTTGTGTCAGAAACATATTCCATTTTTTAAAAATTTATTTTACATTTAAAAAAAATTTTTCTCTTGCAATTATAAAACCTCCATCTTGGTACATGACTCAAAAATTTTGTTATATTTTATTAGAATTATGTAAATTTTTTCAAATTTTTAAAAATGGTAGTTTTTTTAATTATTTAAAAAATTATATTTTAGAAACGGATAATTTAAAAAATCTAAAAACAATTTTGAAGGTGTTTTTCGACAAGTACTTTCATATAAAAAATTACGGAGCAGATTTAAAACGTCATCGCCGAATTTTGATGGATTTGTCATGGAATGCCCCATATATGTATATAGGTAAGACATAACGCATTAAGACAAATAATATATATATATACATTTTAAGTGTTTCAGCTGAATATCTCTTAAAGTAAAAGAGATTGGAAAAATTGTTTCAGACAATAGTTTTATGGTTCCGAGAGAGGCAGAAGTTGGCCACATCAGTGTAATTGTAGGTGGCGCCACTTTCTAGACTTCTGCATGGCGGCCATTTTTTCAATTGGCAGTCGATTTTTTGTTTCATTGAATGTTGTAGCTGGCATTGAGACGAATACAACGGTTTTTTATTTTTTGAAATAGGATCATTTTTCATTGAATTACAGTGTTTCAAAGTTTACAATTTCAAGTAAAAAGCTTCCACCCCCACGCAGTGTACGTATTTTGTGACTTCCAAACCGCCCTCTTTCTCTCTCTCTTCTCTTTCTCTTCTCTCTCTGTGTGTTGTGTGTGTGTGTGTGTGTGTGTGCATGCCTGTGCGCGCGCGCGTGTTCGTGCGTGTGTGTGTGTGTTGTTCCTATCCGTTGTCTGGACTGATTCTGTTTGATGGTTAACCAGCTCCAGACCGCTTGACACACATTTTCCCGTGCTCAGAATTACCCAGGATGAACGACGTGGACGTGACGGGGCTTTCATCCCTATGGGGTGCTTTATTTACATGAGTCCCTTTGCCTCTCACGATTCGGGGTGCTTGATTTACCGATGAAGCTATGTTCCATTATAACGGCCAATTAAATAGGCACAATTCACATTATTGGTCGCCTATAAATCCTCATTGGACTCACATGGTTGACAATCAACACAGGTGGACTCTTCATGTATGGTGTGGAATAATTAATGGTTATTTGATAGGACCTTACTTTTTTGAAGACAATTTAAACAGAGTAAGATACCTTGCATTTTTGCAAAATGAATTACCATGTCTTTTAGAAGAGGTTGATCTCGACACTCGTCAAAGAATGTGGTGGCAACAAGATGGAGCACCGCCTCACTCGGCTCGAATAGTCACCGCTTACCTTAATGAAGTGTACCATGAAAAATGGATAGGCAGATTTGGCCCTACAAAGTAGCCTCCACGTTCTCCAGATTTAACTTCACCAGATTTTTACTTGTGGGGTTATTTGAAAAATGTAGTGTACAAAGAAGTTCCGACAACTCGAGAGGATATGAAAAACAGAATAAAAAGAGCCTGCAATAATATTCTTCGGCAAGTTTTGTTGTTTACCATTACAATTTTTCAGAAACGGCTCCGTCTATGTTTACAACAGAATGGTAGTGTATTCGAACATTTATTAAATGGATAAATTTAATAATGAGCGCTTCTAAGCCTGGTATCCGTCACACGCACACACGTACACACATGAGCGGCAAGGAGTCTTACGTAAAACAAACACCCCGAAGTGAGAGGCAAGGGGACTCACGTTAAACAAGCACCCCGAATCGTGAGAGGCAAGGGGACTCACGTAAATCAAGCACCCCGAATCGTGAGAGGCAAGGGGACTCACGTAAATCAAGCACCCCGAATCGTGAGAGGCAAGGGGACTCACGTAAATCAAGCACCCCGAATCGTGAGAGGCAAGGGGACTCACGTAAATCAAGCACCCCGAATCGTGAGAGGCAAGGGGACTCACGTAAATCAAGCACCCCGAATCGTGAGAGGCAAGGGGACTCACGTAAATCAAGCACCCCGAATCGTGAGAGGCAAGGGGACTCACGTAAATCAAGCACCCCGAATCGTGAGAGGCAAGGGGACTCATGTAAATAAAGCACCCCATAGGGATGAAAGCCTCGTCACGTCCACGTCGTTCATCCTGGGTAATTCTGAGCACGGGAAAATGTGTGTCAAGCGGTCTGGAGCTGGTTAACCATCAAACAGAATCAGTCCAGACAACGGATAGGAACAACACACACACACACGCACGAACACGCGCGCGCGCACAGGCATGCACACACACACACACACACACACACACACACACACACACACACGAGAGAGAGAGAGAGAGAGAGAGAGAGAGAGAGAGAGAGAGAGAGAGAGAGAAAGAGTGAGAGAGAGAGGGCGGTTTGGAGTCACAAAATACGTACACTCGCGGACAGAAAGGTTGTCCGAGTTTTCGTGATAGGTTTTGGAACGCACTCTAACCTATGAGCGATGATAGCCTCTGCTGACAGACTTGCGCAGCGACGCATTATTAGAGCATACAGATCATGTATACGAGGTGTCAAATAAGTAAGAATGGCAGCTAGCAGGAAAGGTAAGATATATTAATTAAATTAATATATAATACGTAAGAAAAGTAAACAGGTAAAAGTAAAAGTAAATGTAATACAAGTATAAAAGAGAGAAATTACAGAACATTTTCCTAGTGTATATTCCGACAAATATAAAATTATTATAAATAATTATATATTTTAAATTATTAAAAGTTATAAATAATACTAAGTGTTTTATAAACGTAAGTATATTAATATGTATTTTATTATGTTATCTTTATATTTTTCAGATAATCGGACGTTACATAAATAATTAAAATAGTCACACGAGTCGTTAATGGAATTACACGTGAGAATGGCAGGTAACAAGAATAGAGGTAAGATATATTAATTAAATTATTATATACATAAGAAAAGTAAATAGGTAAAGGTAAATGTAATGCAAGTGTAAAAGAGAGAAATTACAGAAAATCTTCGTAATGTATTCCAACAAATATAAAATTATTATAAATATTATTATAAATTATTGCAAATTATTATAAACAATATTAAGTATTTTATAAACGTAAGTAAATTGATATGTATTTTATAATGTTATCTTTATATTTTTTAGATAATCGGACGTTGCACACATTAAAATAATTAACTTTACGCGAGTCGTCAATTGGAATTACATGACGAGCTGCTGGACAAAGTGCTGTGAACAATTAAAGAATTAATTATTGAACACTATATAAACAATAGAGAGATCATCGAGTCCAAACAAAGTGACACTATGTAAGTTTATCTTGTAGTAAATTTTAACAAATTGAAAAAGTACTAAAGCACTTTTAAAAAGTATTTAAAGACATATTTTGTTACCCATGTCCATTTAGATCTGCATGGTGAAGAGCTGAATATCCACTGGGGTCTTACACATTAGCACCTGGTCCTCGACGTAAACTGCAAATAAAATTAATGACCAATCGTACGACAGAAAATGAATAAGATAAAATTTCTACAATACAATATAGTAAATATATGGTGTAAATATATAATAAAATATATATTACAAAAATAAATACAATGATATGTCTATAACAAAATATTTGCCCTGCGTGTCATATATTTCAGACAAATACCACATATATTGTCTCAATAAAATTGTTAATAAGGATTTTAATAACTTACCGTTTTCCTTGAAGCTTTGCATGCAAGGAAGCCATTCCGTGTTTTGAGAAGAGATGAACTTCTTTCAACACGTTTAATATATGATCAGGGGTTGACAATATAGGCAAATGAAGGATATATGGTATTGAATGCTAGAAGTAATAAAACTTGTCTGCTAAAAGAAATATATTTTTAAAAATTTGTATGTTTTTTATAATTTTACTTTCTAAAAACAGAAAGTTATTACTTTACCTGCAACTAGAAGGGCACTGAATCAACCGTTTGCGATCAGGCAGCGATTTTTCGATCAAAATAATACCAAAAGTGCTTGCAATGTCAGATTACAGTATCTTGGTCCAATTGGGCTGTAATCTAGTAGACGTTCAATATTATCAAATAAAATGCAGCTGAGCTGCGAATGACATGCATCGTCGAATACCTAAAATTGCACAAATGGTAAGTGATTATTTCAATCAGTAGTTTTACATAAGATATAATTATAGATATTTACTACAAGATAAATTTACATAGTGTCACTTTGTTTGGACTCGATGATCTCTCTATTGTTTATATAGTGTTCATTAATAATTCTTTAATTGTTCACAGCACTTTGTCCAGCAGCTCGTCATGTAATTCCAATTGACGACTCGCGTAAAGTTGATTATTTTAATGTGTGCAACGTCCGATTATCTAAAAAATATAAAGATAACATTATAAAATACATATCAGTTTACTTACGTTTATAAAATACTTATAATTATAATATTTATAATAATTTGCAATAATTAATAATAATATTTATCATAATTTTATATTTGTTGGAATACATTACGAAGATTTTCTGTAATTTCTCTCTTTTA
>JASTWR010002236.1:0-23824 GCA_030770355.1 Harpagoxenus sublaevis
AGGATCCTAGGATCGTTCTGGATTTCGTCGCAGATACAGTGGCGAATGCCGCACGTGATGCTCAACGACGTGAATAAACTGTCCCTTTTGCGAACACTGGAGAGCGGGCGATATCTGAGCATGGGGTTTCGCTCGTGGGATCTGTACGAGTATCCCCTGCTGCCGAACACAACAACATTCGTGGGGCCGTGAAAGCGGCGACGCAGCTGGAGAAACCGCGATACGTCATTTTCGCGCTGCAGACCGAGAGGCACAACAATCCGGTGAAACGGCCTCCGAGTTCGACAGCGGTAATCTCACGGACGTAAAGTTGTATCTGATTCGGAATTTATATCCCTACGACGATATGAACTAGATTTCGAGAAGAAGAGAGTCGCCGTGCTGTACGACATGTACGTGAAATTTCGAAGATCGTACTACGGATGCGAGCGCGACGGCGCGTTTCTAACGCCGCGCGACTTCGCGAGGAATCCGTTCGCGGTGATCGATTGCTCGCGTCAGAATGAATCGACGAAGAGCGGCACCGTGGACGTTCGCGTAGAGTTCGATTGCAAACGCAACGTAGCTCCCAACACGACAGCCTACTGTCTTATCATTCACGATCGCGTGGTCGAGTAACAACCCGCTGACCAACATCGTTCGCAAAATCGTGTAGAACGGAAGCGGTTGAATGAGTCAATTAGATAACCACATCGACCTAGACTACGGAATTATCGGTAGAAAGGCACACAGGAAGAAACGATAAGCGAAAATGTTCGAAAGATAAGGCGGTAAAGAAGTCGTCGAGAGATAAAACGACAAGTTACACACGATCGATCGGCGATAAGAGACACGCCGGAAGAGAGGGCGCGAATAAATAGTCGATCGGAGAGCGGTCGAGCTAAGTCTCGTTTCGATCCTCTCTCTCAGTCGCTGACGCCGAATCTCGCGAGCGAGACATGTTTTCTCCTGTTGGTCGACAGGCGCGACATTCTCGATCTGTCCGCCGAGCATCTTCAATACGTGCCGAAGATCGTTCTGCTGCGCGAATTTCCCGACTACGTCGAGCGAGTGTGGGAGAGACTGCCCGATCACCTGAGGTATGACCCCGAGGTGAGGACCTATCGTTCGTGTCTGGAGCATCACAACCCTCCGTGGGCGCAATCGCACGTGGACGGACCACCGCCGCTCATCAAGGATTGCGGCGCGTGCCGCGCGCGAATGCCGCCCGGGGGGAACGTCTGTGGAGCGGTATTGGATTGTTGACGAGAAGACGCGCGTTTCCCCATTCATGGCCGGCGTGCCGATCTTCGTGGATCTGCAGGGGTTCGTAGTCCGCGACAGATTCACGGTCAAAGAGGTGGCCGTGCTTAGAAATGGAAAAGAGCTGAGTCATCACGTGCTTTGCGCCCCTCTGGAATGGGATCTGTTGACGAGGGCTGAGAAGTCGCGAGCGTGCTGGCTGACGACGAATCACCACGGCTTGAGATGGGAGGACGGGGACGTGGAGTACAAACGCGGAAAGGCGATCGTCCGACGCGTCGTGGACGACGGGGGTGAAGCGAGACGATTCGACGATCGTGTACGTGAAAGGCTCGGAGAAGAAGAGATGGCTGAGGGAGATTCTCGGGGGACGTGGAGGCGACGATCGAGTCGATGGACACCGATTTCGACAGCATCGGTCGTCTGGAGACTCTCGACGCGACTCGAGCCTTCCGCTGCGGACGACACGAGAGGAGCTGCGCCATGGAGAACGTCTGCAAGATGCACGACTGGTGGAGGGAACGACAAGCGCGTCTCGACGACGTGTAACATCGCATATTTTCTACTCATAAATATGAATTATGTACGAATGGAATATATTATTTTGTACTCAAATATGAATTATATACGAATAGAATATATTATTTTGTACTCAAATGTGAATTATATACGAATAGAATATATTATTTTGTACTCAAATATGAATTATATATACGAATAAAAAATATTTCGCGACACGCCCGTTCGCTCGTTTGTCCACCGGCCATTTTTACGGCGAGAGCGATACGATAAGACGCGAAAGAGAGAGGTTCGCGGTGCGACGAGGAAAGCGCGATGCGACGCGCGTTTTTCTATACTCGCGCTACGCTCATTCATTCCTTCGCGTCGCGAGAATATTTGCGCGCTTGTGTTTCACGCTATGCGATACGCGCGATGCCGCGAGAGGAAACGATGAGACGGGTGCGACGTACGCGAGAGAGAGGGTACGTGGTGCGACGAAGAGAGCGATAACGGCGATAAGGCGCGCGCGACGTACGCGAGAGGAAAGAGAGGGTACGCGGTGCGACGAGAAGCGAGATTACTCGTATTGCACGCTTGTTGTTTATTATTTGTTATTTATTATTTACTATTATTATTTATTATTATTTATTTACTATGTTATATATTTATTATTTACTATTATTATTTATTATTTACTATGTTTATTATTATTTATTATTTACTATTATTTATTATTTACTATTTTATTATTATTTATATTACTATTATTATTTATTATTTACTATGTTATTTATTATTTACTTATTTTTATTATTATTATTATTTACTATTTATTTATTATTTACTATTGTTATTATTGTTATTTGTTATTTGTTATTTGTTATTTGTTATTTGTTATTCGTTATTTGTTATTTATTATTTTTTACGCTTCTTATATCTCTGTTCCGTCTCGGAGAAACGACGCCGCGCGATATCGCGAGCGCGACCGATAGGCGGAGAGGAAAGAGAGGAGTCGAGAAATAAATAACGACGATTAGTGTTTAACATTGCTATTTTAATACGTATGTAACACTGACATACAGATCGAAATCGAACGTTCATTCCAGCGTCACGATCGACGGCTCGACGGCGACAACGGTGTCGTCGCGCCTGACTCTCTTCTCGGCACCGGTGTCGTCGCTGGCTCGCCTCTCCGTGTCGGTGTCGTCGTCGTCGTCGTCGTCGTCGCTTCGCTCTCCAGTCCCGCGGGATCGCGAGGATCCCGCGTCTCCGAAGAGAGCGCTGAACTTGCGCGACTCGCGCTCGAGGGTTCGAACGTCGGCCAACGCCCCGTCGATCAACTCCTTTCGCACGTCCTTCACGATTTTTATCGCGCTGGATCTGAAAGGAAAAAAAAACGTGAGATCGTTATCAATCGTTTCGCGCAACGGAGAAACGCGAAAAAAACGAATACTCACATTTTTTGAAAAATTTTTTTCCTCTCGTCGAGGAAGAATCTGACTCTCAGAGACGCCGGTGTGTTGTTCGTTATATTCTCCACCGCGTGGTAGAGCCCTTCCGAGCTCTCGGCCAGGATTCTCGCCTGGCTCGACGCGCCCTCGGCGTTGACCCGTAACGCGTGGCACGTCATAACGAGATCTCTGAGCTGCTCCATCGCGAAAGGACACGATCGACCGGGGAAAACTTCGACGAGAGAAACGCTACGATAGACTGGAAACTTTGACGGGGACTCGCGAACGCGTAGCTCTTATATACCGCGCGAGTGACGATATCTGCGGTAAAAGCGCGAAAATAGATCTCGTCTCCGGACGTTTCTTTCCTTCGAAACGGGAAAAACGCAATACCCCTACTCCCTTTTTTTCTTTGTTGGAAGAATCGCTTATCTCGAGCGGAAAAACGCGAGTCGCGGACAGAGTCATCCCCCGGACGTCGATTTCCTGACCGCGAAAAACGGAGTCGTCCCCTGACGTCAATCGCGAAAAAAATACGCTCATTCCCCGGACGCCGATTTCCTGACCGCGAGATAGACTCATCTCCCGGATGTCGATCTTCCTGAAACGCGAAAAACGACTTTCCTCGTCCGACGCGACAACGCCCTGTCTCGCGCGTCCAGCGATTCTCGCCCTAGAAATATTGCCCTACCCCGCGTCACGACGCTCCTCGACACCTGTTGACCCGTACCTCCGTCAATCGCGCTCCGGCCGTGACGCGCGTCGCTTCTCGTTTCCGCCCCTCTTCTCGGCGATGTCGCTCGCGCGCGTCGCTCTGTGCGCGATCGCCGTCGTCGTCGCGGCGAACCGCGGGTCCAACGAGAGCGAGACGGCGACCCGATATCTGCGAAAATACGGATATCTGGACAACGATCTACAGAGGATCTTCGTCCGGGAACACCGACCGAGATCTCCGTCAGGCTGTCGAGCTGTTCCAGGAATACTACCGACTACCCGGCAACGGCGAATTGAACGAGGAGACGCTGAATCTGATGCGCAAACCGCGATGCGGCGTCGAGGACGTGTCGGAGCGCACGTACGCCCCGCTCACGCGCAAATGGTCGAAGACGCATCTCAGGTGGAACTTCCACCTGGCCACTGCGCAGATGCTGAAAACGGCTCAAGCCGCGTTCGATCTGTGGACGGCGAATTCGTCGCTGACCTTCGAGCGCGATTCGCAGAACCCCGACATTCTTATATCGTTTCGCGAGGGTCTTCACACGTACGCGGGCTCTCGATCGGACGGAATGTGCTCGGCGGAACTGGACGGTCGCGGCGGGGTACTGGCTCACGCGTTCTACCCGACCGGAGATATCGACTTCGTCTCGGAGGTGCACGTCGACAGAGCGGAACCGTGGCACATATACCTGACCGACAATCCCGCGGGAACGCAGCATCTGCTTCAAACCCTGACGCACGAGATCGGTCACGCTCTAGGTCTGATGCACACGACCAACCCGGACGCGGTGATGTACGCGTTCGCGCCCGATAAATCGTTCCCCGTTAAACTTGGTCTAGAGGACGTTTCTTTCTATTCAGCATCTATACGGCGCTAAGAAAAGCGCCAAATTTCCGAGAACGACTGCGACCGCGCCGACGACGACGACGACCGCGCACCACCGACGACGACGAAGACCGCGACGGTGGACGTCGAGACGGATCTGTGCGCCCTGCGGCGCCCGGACGTCGTGCTGGTGTCGAACGGCCGATTGTACGTCGCGCGCGAACGACGCCTGTGGTCGGTCGATCTCGACGGAAAAACCTACAAGAGGCCGATGCTGATGACGGACTACGCGAATTTTCTCCCCGAGAACTTCACGCGTCTGACGGCCGCTTACGAGACGCCCTCGGGCGATCTCGTGCTGTTCGCGGACAGAAAAGTCTACATGGTCACCTATAATCCGCGTCTGGCGCTGGCGCCGACCTGGCCGAGATCCTACGCCGAGCTCGGAATTCCCGCGGACGCGAGGATCAACGCCGTGGTGAGCACGAACAAAGGGCGGACCTTCGTGATATACAACGATCAGATCGTGGGCGAGATGGACGATTGCTCGATGAGAATCGTAAATTTTACGCGATCGAGAAGATATTTCCGGGGATACCCTCCGGCGTAACGTTGGCGTTTCGGTACACGGACGGTAATCTGTATTTCGTCGGAAGAAAACAGTTCTACAGATTCAACGACTTCGCGAGGACCGTGACGGCTGCCGGTAGATTCGACCTGGGGATCCTCGGCGTCGCTTGCCCGAGAGACGGACTGCTGCGGCAGTTGCGGGATCTCTTGAATCGATTCGTCAGAATCGACGCGCTCGCGAGCGGCGACGATCCGTCGGAGGAAGAGGAGAGGAGGAACGGGAAACGGAGCGATAAATCGCGGTTTCGCGCGTCGCCCTTGAATCGTCGAGGAGGGTATATATACCATCATCCCCTGAGACTGTCATTATTGCGCGATCAGTCTCGCGACGATATGTATTCGCCGCCGCAGCCCACGCACTTCGAGGCGCGCTACTCGGACGGAGACCGCGATAACGTCGCCGGTGGAGCGAGAAAGAGAGGACTCGACGAGCGATCGGCGGAACCGAGCCAGAGCAACGGCGACGAGCGGAAAAGACGTGAGTCGACGCGCGATCTCATCGTCGCGATTATTTCGTCGTTGTCACGATTCTCGTCGTTTCACAGACGCAAAGTCTCGAGGCGCGACGCGGAGCGTCCGCAGCGGATTCTGGGAAGGAGGTACGAGTTGACGAGAACGGGGTACAAGTTCGTCGAGGTCGGTGTCGCCGTCGTGCTCCCCTGCTACGTGACCATCGTCATAGGGGATTGCCACGGCAAGGAGATATCGCTCTCGCCCGAGACGTGGAGGGAGTTTCTCGATCAGAGGCGCGTCGTGCTGTCCCACCTGTACAGCGGCGAGAACCACGCTCCGCCGCCCCCGATGTGTCTAGCTGACGGAAACCTGACGCTGAGATTCGGGAGGATACACAACCAACCTATCCTGCGCATAGACACGTCGACGACGCGTCTCGTCGCGTCGATGAGCACGGTGTTCTTCCTGTTCGATCTGGAGCTGTGCGTCAACCGCGTCGTCGTCACTCTGTCCTCGATGACCGGCAGGATCGACTCGAGGCTGTCGCGCTTCCTCGCCATCGCGGCCACCGTGGCGGATCCCGCGAACGTCTCGAGGGCGATACGCGAGAGCGAGACCTTCGACCGCGGCGATATCGTCGACTGCGAGTTGGCCGCTCTGTGCTTCGGCAGAGAGAAATCGTAACGATGTAGCGGTAGCGAGAAACAATAAAGAAAAAAAAACGAACCTTATTGTCTAGCTTTCATTTTTCCCTATATCTAAAACAAGGTGGGAAGGAGGCGGGAAAATGAGAAAAACAAAAATTACTCGAACAGGCGTATATTTCTCCCGCGAGATACATCTCAAAAGTTGCCTCGCCCGCTCTCGTAGGTGAGGTTCTTCGTCTCCCTCTGGACCCCCGAAACCTTCTTCAGATCGTCCGCCACGAGGTCCATCATCTGCAGCATCAACTGCCGCTTGCGATCCGCGCGCGAGAGAGAGGTGAGAAACTGAGCTCTCACCTTCGCGTATCTCCACCATTCGCGCTTGTCCCTGCTGACGATGTCCTTGACGTCGAAGACGTCCATGCGAATCAGCTGAGACCCGACCTCCCCCGGCGACCTGATGGTGAAGAGTCTTCGGTCCTTCATGCTGGAGACGTACTGCGGTACGCGATCCAGATCGCGATCCGACAGATCGAACAGCGCGTCGAACCCGCCGCCGCCGTTCTCCTCGTCCTCGCGCGACTCGTTCGCGCCGTACGCGTGATCCGTCGATACCGCGCGCGACGCGAGAGCGTCCACGGGCGGATCCGCGGAGACCGCGCGCGACGCGGAAGCGTCCGCCGCCTTGACGGTCGACGCACCGTTGACGTGACTCTCGTGTTCGCTGATCCACTCGTAGAACGTATCGTGCGTCATCAGACCCTTCACCAGCGACGAGTACACCTTAGACGGAAATTGGGCGCGAACGAAACGATACATATCGTCCACGGAACAGGTCGGACTCACCGGACCTTCCTTCAGCCACAATCCGTAGAGCTCCGTGATCGCGCTTCTTATCTCCTCGCCCTCGCGCGCGCGACGCGCACCGGTGTCCCTCTGATTCGCCAGGTATCTCGACACGCTCGCGAGAAAATCTCTCAGGTTTCGCGTCGCCGAGCGCTCGGGTCTCCATATCTCGTTCAGCAGGTCGACCAGGGCGAAGGTCGGCGATTCGACCTCCGTACGCGCGCCCAAGAGCGAATCGTCCAGGATCGCCATTATCTCCGCGTCCTTCTGCTGACTCTCCGCGACGTTCATGTCGACGTTCCTCGCGCTCTCGACCGAGTCTCGATAGACGTCTAAGACGTCTCTCGCGCTACCCCCGCGTTTTATATAGAATCGAGCGATCCGATGGAACGAGAAGTCCTCTCCGCCGGCAATCGCCCGGTAAAACGAAGAGTCCTCTCCGGCGACAATCGCCCGATAAAACGAAGAGTCCTCTCCGCCGATTATCGCGGAGGGCACCTTCGGACTTCAGGGCTGCGCCGTTATCGCCCCGATAAAACCCGACTCTAGAACGCCCCGATAAAACCCGACTCTAGAACGCCCCGATAAAACCCGACTCTAGAACGCCCCGATAAAACCCGACTCTAGAACGCCCCGCTATCGCGCGCACCCCCCGGCGCCCCCGGCGAAAAAAAAATTTCACCGCGCCGCCCCTGACCGAGCCCCGGGGGGACGATCTCGACGATCCGCCCCTGGGCGCGGGGAGGTCCGCTGCGGTAAGGGGAAAGAAATTTTCCTCTCGCACCCCACCTACCGCTCGCCCACCGCTTACGGCTTCCCCCACGAACCGACGCAGCCCGTCCCGACCCCCCGGACGGAGCTTCCATCACTTTAAACTGTCGGCTGTATCCCTACTTAAACTATAAGAGATACGGGGCTAATGTATAGGACCAAAAGTGTGCAGCGCGTCGAAAACTATAAGGCTTCACCGGTCCTGTAGTTCTATTCCGTCAGAGAAGACGAAGAAACCCAAAAATTCATTATTTCGTTGATATCTCTTAAACTATAAGAGATACGGGGCTAATGTATAGGACCAAGAGTGTGCAGCGCGTCAAAAAATATAAGGCTTCACCGGTCCTGTAGTTATATTTCGTCAAGAAGACGTAAAAACACAAAAACCCATTACTTCCTTGATATCTCTTAAACTGTAAGAGATACGGAGCTAATGTATAGGACCAAAAGTGTGCAGCGCGTCGAAAACTATAAGGCTTCACCGGTCCTGTAGTTCTATTCCGTCAGAGAAGACGTAGAAACACAAAAATTCATTATTTCGTTGATATCTCTTAAACTATAAGAGATACGGGGCTAATGTATAGGACCAAAAGTGTGCAACGCGTCGAAAACTATAAGGCTTCACCGGTCCCGTAGCTCTATTCCGTCAGAGAAGACGTAGAAACACAAAAATCCATTATTTCGTTGATATCTCTTAAACTATAAGAGATACGGGGCTAATGTATAGGACCAAAAGTGTGCAACGCGTCGAAAACTATAAGGCTTCACCGGTCCCGTAGCTCTATTCCGTCAGAGAAGACGTAGAAACTACAAAAATCCATTATTTCGTTGATATCTCTTAAACTATAAGAGATACGGGGCTAATGTATAGGACCAAAAGTGTGCAACGCGTCGAAAACTATAAGGCTTCACCGGTCCTGTAGCTTCTATTCCGTCAGAGAAGACGTAGAAACACAAAAATCCATTATTTCGTTGATATCTCTTAAACTATAAGAGATATGGGGCTAATGTATACTACCAAAAGTGTGCAGCGCGTCGAAAGCAATAAGACTTCATAGATGCCGTAGCGATATCGAGCCAGAGAAGTCGTAGAAACACAAAAATCTTGTTTTCGTTGATATTTCTTAAAGGATAAGAGATACGGGGCTAATGTATAGGACCAAAAGTGTGCAACGCGTCGGAAACTATAAGGCTTCACCGATCCTGTAGTTCTATTCCGTCAGAGAAGACGTAAAAACACAAAAACCCATTACTTCCTTGATATCTCTTAAACTGTAAGAGATACGGAGCTAATGTATAGGACCAAAAGTGTGCGGCGCGTCGAAAACTATAAGGCTTCACCGGTCCTGTAGTTCTATTCCGTCAGAGAAGACGAAGAAACCCAAAAATTCATTATTTCGTTGATATCTCTTAAACTATAAGAGATACGGGGCTAATGTATAGGACCAAGAGTGTGCAGCGCGTCAAAAAATATAAGGCTTCACCGGTCCTGTAGTTATATTTCGTCAAGAAGACGTAAAAACACAAAAACCCATTACTTCCTTGATATCTCTTAAACTGTAAGAGATACGGAGCTAATGTATAGGACCAAAAGTGTGCAGCGCGTCGAAAACTATAAGGCTTCACCGGTCCTGTAGCTCTATTCCGTCAGAGAAGTCGTAAAAACACAAAAAACCGTGTTTTCGTTGATATTTCTTAAACTATAAGAGATATGGGGCTAATGTATACTACCAAAAGTGTGCAGCGCGTCGAAAGCATTAAGACTTCATAGATGCCGTAGCGATATCGAGCCAGAGAAGTCGTAGAAACACAAAAATCCTTGTTTTCGTTGATATCTCTTAAAGGATAAGAGATACAGGGCTAATGTATAGGACCAAGAGTGTGCAGCGCGTCGAAAAATATAAGGCTTCACCGGTCCTGTAGTTCTATTTCGTCAAGAAGACGTAAAAACACAAAAACCCATTACTTCCTTGATATCTCTTAAACTGTAAGAGATACGGAGCTAATGTATAGGACCAAAAGTGTGCAGCGCGTCGAAAACTATAAGGCTTCACCGGTCCTGTAGCTCTATTCCGTCAGAGAAATCGTAAAAACACAAAAAACCGTGTTTTCGTTGATATTTCTTAAACTATAAGAGATATGGGGCTAATGTATACTACCAAAAGTGTGCAGCGCGTCGAAAGCAATAAGGCTTCACTAGATGCCGTAGTCTATTCGATCCAGAGAAGTACGTAGAAACACAAAAATCCATTATTTCGTTGATATCTCTTAAACTATAAGAGATACGGGGCTAATGTATAGGACCAAAAGTGTGCAACGCGTCGAAAACTATAAGGCTTCACCGGTCCTGTAGTTCTATTCCGTCAGAGAAGACGAAGAAACACAAAAATTCATTATTTTGTTGATATCTCTTAAACTATAAGAGATACGGGGCTAATGTATAGGACCAAAAGTGTGCAGCGCGTCGAAAACTATAAGGCTTCACCGGTCCAGTAGTTCTATTCCGTCAGAGAAGACGAAGAAACACAAAAATTCATTATTTCGGTGATATCTCTTAAACTATAAGAGATACGGGGCTAATATATAGGACCAAAAGTGTGCAACGCGTCGAAAACTATAAGGCTTTACCGGTCCTGTAGTTCTATTCCGTCAGAGAAGACGAAGAAACACAAAAATTCATTATTTCGTTGATATCTCTTAAACTATAAGAGATACGGGGCTAATGTATAGGACCAAAAGTGTGCAGCGCGTCGAAAGCTATAAGGCTTCACCGGTACTGTAGTTCTATTCCGTCAAGAAGACGTAGAAACACAAAAATCCATTACTTCGTTGATATCTCTTAAACTATAAGAGATACGGGGCTAATGTATAGGACCAAAAGTGTGCAGCGCGTCGAAAACTATAAGGCTTCACCGGTCCTGTAGTTCTATTCCGTCAGAGAAGACGAAGAAACACAAAAATTCATTATTTCGTTGATATCTCTTAAACTATAAGAGATACGGGGCTAATGTATAGGACCAAGAGTGTGCAGCGCGTCGAAAAATATAAGGCTTCACCGGTCCTGTAGTTATATTTCGTCAAGAAAACGTAAAAACACAAGAACCCATTACTTCCTTGATATCTCTTAAACTGTAAAAGATACGGAGCTAATGTATAGGACCAAAAGTGTGCAGCGCGTCGAAAACTATAAGGCTTCACCGGTCCTGTAGCTCTATTCCGTCAGAGAAGTCGTAAAAACACAAAAAACCGTGTTTTCGTTGATATTTCTTAAACTATAAGAGATATGGGGCTAATGTATACTACCAAAAGTGTGCAGCGCGTCGAAAGCAATAAGACTTCATAGATGCCGTAGCGATATCGAGCCAGAGAAGTCGTAGAAACACAAAAATCCTTGTTTTCGTTGATATCTCTTAAAGGATAAGAGATACGGGGCTAATGTATAGGACCAAGAGTGTGCAGCGCGTCGAAAAATATAAGGCTTCACCGGTCCTGTAGTTCTATTTCGTCAAGAAGACGTAAAAACACAAAAACCCATTACTTCCTTGATATCTCTTAAACTGTAAGAGATACGGAGCTAATGTATAGGACCAAAAGTGTGCAGGCGCGTCGAAAACTATAAGGCTTCACCGGTCCTGTAGTTCTATTCCGTCAGAGAAGACGAAGAAACACAAAAATTCATTATTTCGTTGATATCTCTTAAACTATAAGAGATACGGGGCTAATGTATAGGACCAAGAGTGTGCAGCGCGTCGAAAAATATAAGGCTTCACCGGTCCTGTAGTTATATTTCGTCAAGAAGACGTAAAAACACAAAAACCCATTACTTCCTTGATATCTCTTAAACTGTAAGAGATACGGAGCTAATGTATAGGACCAAAAGTGTGCAGCGCGTCGAAAACTATAAGGCTTCACCGGTCCTGTAGCTCTATTCCGTCAGAGAAGTCGTAGAAACACAAAAATCCGTGTTTTCGTTGATATCTCTTAAACTATAAGAGATACGGGGCTAATGTATAGGACCAAAAGTGTGCATCGCGTCGAAAAACTATAAGGCTTCACCGGTCCTGTAGTTCTATTCCGTCAGAGAAGACGTAGAAACACAAAAATCCATTATTTCGTTGATATCTCTTAAACTATAAGAGATACGGGGCTAATGTATAGGACCAAAAGTGTGCAGCGCGTCGAAAACTATAAGGCTTCACCGGTCCTGTAGTTCTATTCCGTCAGAGAAGACGTAGAAACACAAAAATCCATTACTTCGTTGATATCTCTTAAACTATAAGAGATACGGGCTAATGTATAGGACCAAAAGTGTGCAGCGCGTCGAAAAACTATAAGGCTTCACCGGTCCTGTAGTTCTATTCCGTCAAGAAGACGTAGAAACACAAAAATCCATTACTTCGTTGATATCTCTTAAACTATAAGAGATACGGGGCTAATGTATAGGACCAAAGTGTGCAGCGCGTCGAAAACTATAAGGCTTCACCGGTCCTGTAGTTCTATTCCGTCAGAGAAGACGTAGAAACACAAAAATCATTATTTTCGTTGATATCTCTTAAACTATAAGAGATACGGGGCTAATGTATAGGACCAAAAGTGTGCAGCGCGTCGAAAACTATAAGGCTTCACCGGTCCTGTAGTTCTATTCCGTCAGAGAAGACGAAGAAACACAAAAATCCATTACTTCGTTGATATCTCTTAAACTATAAGAGATACGGGGCTAATGTATAGGACCAAAAGTGTGCAGCGCGTCGAAAACTATAAGGCTTCACCGGTCCTGTAGTTCTATTCCGTCAGAGAAGACGAAGAAACACAAAAATTCATTATTTCGTTGATATCTCTTAAACTATAAGAGATACGGGGCTAATGTATAGGACCAAAAGTGTGCAGCGCGTCGAAAAACTATAAGGCTTCACCGGTCCTGTAGTTCTATTCGTCAAGAAGACGTAAAAACACAAAAATCCATTACTTCCTTGATATCTCTTAAACTATAAGAGATACGGAGCTAATGTATAGGACCAAAAGTGTGCAGCGCGTCGAAAACTATAAGGCTTCACCGGTCCTGTAGCTCTATTCCGTCAGAGAAGTCGTAAAAACACAAAAAATCCGTGTTTTCGTTGATATTCTTAAACTATAAGAGATACTGGGGCTAATGTATACTACCAAAAGTGTGCAGCGCGTCGAAAGCAATAAGACTTCATAGATGCCGTAGCGATATCGAGCAGAGAAGTCGTAGAAACACAAAAATCCTTGTTTTCGTTGATATCTCTTAAAGGATAAGAGATACGGGGCTAATGTATAGGACCAAGAGTGTGCAGCGCGTCGAAAACTATAAGGCTTCACCGGTCCTGTAGTTCTATTCCGTCAGAGAAGACGTAAAAACACAAAAATCCATTATCTTCGTTGATATCTCTTAAACTATAAGAGATACGGGGCTAATGTATAGGACCAAAAGTGTGCAGCGCGTCGAAAACTATAAGGCTTCACCGGTCCTGTAGTTCTATTCCGTCAGAGAAGATCGTAAGAAACACAAAAATCCGTGTTTTCGTTGATATTTCTTAAACTATAAGAGATATGGGGCTAATGTATACTACCAAAAGTGTGCAGCGCGTCGAAAGCTATAAGGACTTCATAGATGCCGTAGTCGATATCGAGCCAGAGAAGTCGTAGAAACACAAAAATCATTAGTTTTCGTTGATATCTCTTAAAGTATAAGAGATACGGGGCTAATGTATAGGACCAAAAGTGTGCAACGCGTCGAAAACTATAAGGCTTCACCGGTCCTGTAGTTCTATTCCGTCAGAGAAGACGAAGAAACACAAAAATTCATTATTTCGTTGATATCTCTTAAACTATAAGAGATACGGGGCTAATGTATAGGACCAAAAGTGTGCAGCGCGTCGAAAACTATAAGGCTTCACCGGTCCTGTAGTTCTATTCCGTCAGAGAAGACGAAGAAACACAAAAATTCATTATTTCGTTGATATCTCTTAAACTATAAGAGATACGGGGCTAATGTATAGGACCAAAAGTGTGCAGCGCGTCGAAAACTATAAGGCTTCACCGGTCCTGTAGTTCTATTCCGTCAAGAAGACGTAAGAAACACAAAAATTCATTATTTCGTTGATATCTCTTAAACTATAAGAGATACGGGGCTAATGTATAGGACCAAAAGTGTGCAGCGCGTCGAAAACTATAAGGCTTCACCGGTCCTGTAGTTCTATTCCGTCAAAAAGACGTAGAAACACAAAAATCCATTACTTCGTTGATATCTCTTAAACTATAAGAGATACGGGGCTAATGTATAGGACCAAAAGTGTGCAGCGCGTCGAAAACTATAAGGCTTCACCGGTCCTGTAGTTCTATTCCGTCAGAGAAGACGAAGAAACACAAAAATTCATTATTTCGTTGATATCTCTTAAACTATAAGAGATACGGGGCTAATGTATAGGACCAAAAGTGTGCAGCGCGTCGAAAACTATAAGGCTTCACCGGTCCTGTAGTTCTATTTCGTCAAGAAGACGTAAAAACACAAAAACCCATTACTTCCTTGATATCTCTTAAACTGTAAGAGATACGGAGCTAATGTATAGGACCAAAAGTGTGCAGCGCGTCGAAAACTATAAGGCTTCACCGGTCCTGTAGCTCTATTCCGTCAGAGAAAGTCGTAAAACACAAAAATCCGTGTTTTCGTTGATATTCTTAAACTATAAGAGATACTGGGGCTAATGTATACTACCAAAAGTGTGCAGCGCGTCGAAAGCAATAAGACTTTCATAGATGCCGTAGCGATATCGAGCCAGAGAAGTCGTAGAAACACAAAAATCCTTGTTTTCGTTGATATCTTCTTAAAGGATAAGAGATACGGGGCTAATGTATAGGACCAAAGTGTGCAGCGCGTCGAAAACTATAAGGCTTCACCGGTCCTGTAGTTCTATTCCGTCAGAGAAGACGTAGAAAACACAAAAATTCATTACTTCGTTGATATCTCTTAAACTATAAGAGATACGGGGCTAATGTATAGGACCAAAAGTGTGCAGCGCGTCGAAAACTATAAGGCTTTCACCGGTCCTGTAGTTCTATTCCGTCAGAGAAGACGAAGAAACACAAAAATTCATTATTTCGTTGATATCTCTTAAACTATAAGAGATACGGGGCTAATGTATAGGACCAAGAGTGTGCAGCGCGTCGAAAAATATAAGGCTTCACCGGTCCTGTAGTTCTATTTCGTCAAGAAGACGTAAAAACACAAAAACTCATTACTTCCTTGATATCTCTTAAACTGTAAGAGATACGGAGCTAATGTATAGGACCAAAAGTGTGCAGCGCGTCGAAAACTATAAGGCTTCACCGGTCCTGTAGCTCTATTCCGTCAGAGAAGTCGTAAAAACACAAAAAACCGTGTTTTCGTTGATATTTCTTAAACTATAAGAGATATGGGGCTAATGTATACTACCAAAAGTGTGCAGCGCGTCGAAAGCAATAAGACTTCATAGATGCCGTAGCGATATCGAGCCAGAGAAGTCGTAGAAACACAAAAATCCATTACTTTCGTTGATATCTCTTAAACTATAAGAGATACGGGGCTAATGTATAGGACCAAGAGTGTGCAGCGCGTCGAAAACTATAAGGCTTCACCGGTCCTGTAGTTCTATTTCGTCAAGAAAGACGTAAAACACAAAAATCCATTACTTCCTTGATATCTCTTAAACTATAAGAGATACGGAGCTAATGTATAGGACCAAAAGTGTGCAGCGCGTCGAAAACTATACGGCTTCACCGGTCCTGTAACTCTATTCCGTCAGAGAAGTCGTAGAAACACAAAAATCCGTGTTTTCGTTGATATCTCTTAAACTATAAGAGATACGGGGCTAATGTATACTACCAAAAGTGTGCAGCGCGTCGAAAGCAATAAGACTTCATAGATGCCGTAACGATATCGAGCCAGAGAAGTCGTAGAAACACAAAAATCCTTGTTTTCGTTGATATCTCTTAAAGTATAAGAGATACGGGGCTAATGTATAGGACCAAAAGTGTGCAGCGCGTCGAAAACTATAAGGCTTCACCGGTCCTGTAGTTCTATTCCGTCAGAGAAGACGAAGAAACACAAAAATCCATTACTTCGTTGATATCTCTTAAACTATAAGAGATACGGGGCTAATGTATAGGACCAAAAGTGTGCAGCGCGTCGAAAACTATAAGGCTTCACCGGTCCTGTAGTTCTATTCCGTCAGAGAAGACGAAGAAACACAAAAATTCATTATTTCGTTGATATCTCTTAAACTATAAGAGATACGGGGCTAATGTATAGGACCAAGAGTGTGCAGCGCGTCGAAAACTATAAGGCTTCACCGGTCCTGTAGTTCTATTCCGTCAAGAAGACGTAAAAACACAAAAATCCATTACTTCGTTGATATCTCTTAAACTATAAGAGATACGGAGCTAATGTATAGGACCAAAAGTGTGCAGCGCGTCGAAAACTATAAGGCTTCACCGGTCCTGTAGCTCTATTCCGTCAGAGAAGATCGTAAAAACACAAAAAATCCGTGTTTTCGTTGATATCTCTTAAACTATAAGAGATACTGGGGCTAATGTATAGGACCAAAAGTGTGCAGCGCGTCGAAAAGCTATAAGGCTTCACCGGTCCGTAGCGATATCGATCAGAGAAGTACGTAGAAACACAAAAATCCTTGATTTCGTTGATATCTCTTAAACTGATAAGAGATACGGGGCTAATGTATAGGACCAAGAGTGTGCAGCGCGTCGAAAAACTATAAGGCTTCACCGGTACTGTAGTTCTATTCCGTCAAGAAGACGTAAAAACACAAAAATCCATTACTTCGTTGATATCTCTTAAACTATAAGAGATACGGGGCTAATGTATAGGACCAAAAGTGTGCAGCGCGTCGAAAACTATAAGGCTTCACCGGTCCTGTAGTTCTATTCCGTCAAAAAGACGTAGAAACACAAAAATCCATTACTTCGTTGATATCTCTTAAACTATAAGAGATACGGGGCTAATGTATAGGACCAAAAGTGTGCAGCGCGTCGAAAACTATAAGGCTTCACCGGTCCTGTAGTTCTATTCCGTCAGAGAAGACGAAGAAACACAAAAATTCATTATTTCGTTGATATCTCTTAAACTATAAGAGATACGGGGCTAATGTATAGGACCAAAAGTGTGCAGCGCGTCGAAAACTATAAGGCTTCACCGGTCCTGTAGTTCTATTCCGTCAAGAAGACGTAGAAACACAAAAATCCATTACTTCGTTGATATCTCTTAAACTATAAGAGATACGGGGCTAATGTATAGGACCAAAAGTGTGCAGCGCGTCGAAAACTATAAGGCTTCACCGGTCCTGTAGTTCTATTCCGTCAAGAAGACGTAGAAACACAAAAATCCATTACTTCGTTGATATCTCTTAAACTATAAGAGATACGGGGCTAATGTATAGGACCAAAGTGTGCATCGCGTCGAAAAACTATAAGGCTTTCACCGGTCCTGTAGTTCTATTCCGTCAGAGAAGACGAAGAAACACAAAAACCCATTACTTCCTTGATATCTCTTAAACTGTAAGAGATACGGAGCTAATGTATAGGACCAAAAGTGTGCAGCGCGTCGAAAACTATAAGGCTTCACCGGTCCTGTAGCTCTATTCCGTCAGAGAAGTCGTAAAAACACAAAAAACCGTGTTTTCGTTGATATTTCTTAAACTATAAGAGATATGGGGCTAATGTATACTACCAAAAGTGTGCAGCGCGTCGAAAGCATAAGACTTCATAGATGCCGTAGCGATATCGAGCCAGAGAAGTCGTAGAAACACAAAAATCCTTGTTTTCGTTGATATCTCTTAAAGGATAAGAGATACGGGGCTAATGTATAGGACCAAGAGTGTGCAGCGCGTCGAAAACTATAAGGCTTCACCGGTCCTGTAGTTCTATTCCGTCAAGAAGACGTAAGAAACACAAAAATTCATTACTTCGTTGATATCTCTTAAACTATAAGAGATACGGGGCTAATGTATAGGACCAAAAGTGTGCAGCGCGTCGAAAACTATAAGGCTTCACCGGTCCTGTAAGCTCTATTCCGTCAGAGAAGTCGTAGAAACACAAAAATCCGTGTTTTCGTTGATATCTCTTAAACTATAAGAGATACGGGGCTAATGTATACTACCAAAAGTGTGCAGCGCGTCGAAAGCAATAAGACTTTATAGATGCCGTAACGATATCGAGCCAGAGAATTCGTAGAAACACAAAAATCCGTGTTTTCGTTGATATCTCTTAAAGTATAAGACATACGGGGCTAATGTATAGGACCAAAAGTGTGCAGCGCGTCGAAAACTATAAGGCTTCACCGGTCCTGTAGTTCTATTCCGTCAGAGAAGACGAAGAAACACAAAAATTCATTATTTGGTTGATATCTCTTAAACTATAAGAGATACGGGGCTAATGTATAGGACCAAAAGTGTGCATCGCGACAAAAACTGTAAGGCTTCACTGGTCCTGTAGTTCTATTCCGTCATAGAAGACGAAAAAACACAAAAATCCATTACTTCGTTGATATCTCTTAAACTATAAGAGATACGCGGCTAATGTATAGGACCAAAAGTGTGCAGCGCGTCGAAAACTATACGGCTTCACCGGTCCTGTAACTCTATTCCGTCAGAGAAGTCGTAGAAACACAAAAATCCGTGTTTTCGTTGATATCTCTTAAACTATAAGAGATACGGGGCTAATGTATACTACCAAAAGTGTGCAGCGCGTCGAAAGCAATAAGACTTTATAGATGCCGTAACGATATCGAGCCAGAGAATTCGTAGAAACACAAAAATCCGTGTTTTCGTTGATATCTCTTAAAGTATAAGACATACGGGGCTAATGTATAGGACCAAAAGTGTGCAGCGCGTCGAAAACTATAAGGCTTCACCGGTTCTGTAGTTCTATTCCGTCAGAGAAGACAAAAAACACAAAAATTCATTATTTCGTTGATATCTCTTAAACTATAAGAGATACGGGGCTAATGTATAGGACCAAAAGTGTGCAGCGCGTCGAAAACTATAAGGCTTCACCGGTCCTGTAGTTCTATTCCGTCAGAGAAGACGAAGAAACACAAAAATTCATTATTTCGTTGATATCTCTTAAACTATAAGAGATACGGGGCTAATGTATAGGACCAAAAGTGTGCAGCGCGTCGAAAACTATAAGGCTTCACCGGTCCTGTAGTTCTATTCCGTCAGAGAAGACGAAGAAACACAAAAATTCATTATTTCGTTGATATCTCTTAAACTATAAGAGATACGGGGCTAATGTATAGGACCAAAAATGTGCAGCGCGTCGAAAGCTATAAGGCTTCACCGGTACTGTAGTTCTATTCCGTCAAGAAGACGTAGAAACACAAAAATCCATTACTTCGTTGATATCTCTTAAACTATAAGAGATACGGGGCTAATGTATAGGACCAAAAGTGTGCAGCGCGTCGAAAACTATAAGGCTTCACCGGTCCTGTAGTTCTATTCCGTCAGAGAAGACGTAAGAAACACAAAAATCATTATTTCGTTGATATCTCTTAAACTATAAGAGATACGGGGCTAATGTATAGGACCAAAAGTGTGCATCGCGTCGAAAACTATAAGGCTTCACCGGTCCTGTAGTTCTATTCCGTCAGAGAAGACGAAGAAACACAAAAATTCATTATTTCGTTGATATCTCTTAAACTATAAGAGATACGGGGCTAATGTATAGGACCAAAAGTGTGCAGCGCGTCGAAAGCTATAAGGCTTCACCGGTACTGTAGTTCTATTCCGTCAAGAAGACGTAGAAACACAAAAATCCATTACTTCGTTGATATCTCTTAAACTATAAGAGATACGGGGCTAATGTATAGGACCAAAAGTGTGCAGCGCGTCGAAAACTATAAGGCTTCACCGGTCCTGTAGTTCTATTCCGTCAAGAAGACGTAGAAACACAAAAATCCATTACTTCGTTGATATCTCTTAAACTATAAGAGATACGGGGCTAATGTATAGGACCAAAAGTGTGCAGCGCGTCGAAAACTATAAGGCTTCACCGGTCCTGTAGTTCTATCCGTCCGTCAAGAAGACGAAGAAACACAAAAATCCATTATTCGTTGATATCTCTTAAACTATAAGAGATACGGGCTAATGTATAGGACCAAAAGTGTGCAGCGCGTCGAAAACTATATAGGCTTCACCGGCCCTGTAGTTCTATTCGTCAGAGAAGACGTAGAAACACAAAATCCATTACTTCGTTTGATATTAAACTATAAGATACGGGGCTTGTATAGGACCAAAAGTGTGCAGCGCGTCGAAAGGTATAAGGCTTCACCGGTCAATATTCTAAGGGAGAGGTAGAAACAAAAAAAAATGTTTTCGTTGATATCTCTTAAAAAAGAGATACGGCTAATGTATACCAAAAGTGGTCCTGTCGAAACTAATTTCCGATCCTGTTTCTATTCCGTCAGAGAAGACGAAGAAACACAAAAATTCATTATTTCGTTGATATCTCTTAAACTATAAGAGATACGGGGCTAATGTATAGGACCAAGAGTGTGCATCGCGTCGAAAAATATAAGGCTTCACCGGTCCTGTAGTTATATTTCGTCAAGAAAACGTAAAAACACAAAAACCCATTACTTCCTTGATATCTCTTAAACTGTAAGAGATACGGAGCTAATGTATAGGACCAAAAGTGTGCAGCGCGTCGAAAACTATACGGCTTCACCGGTCCTGTAACTCTATTCCGTCAGAGAAGTCGTAGAAACACAAAAATCCGTGTTTTCGTTGATATCTCTTAAACTATAAGAGATACGGGGCTAATGTATACTACCAAAAGTGTGCAGCGCGTCGAAAGCAATAAGACTTTATAGATGCCGTAACGATATCGAGCCAGAGAATTCGTAGAAACACAAAAATCCGTGTTTTCGTTGATATCTCTTAAAGTATAAGAGATACGGGGCTAATGTATAGGACCAAAAGTGTGCAGCGCGTCGAAAACTATAAGGCTTCACCGGTCCTGTAGTTCTATTCCGTCAGAGAAGACGAAGAAACACAAAAATTCATTATTTCGTTGATATCTCTTAAACTATAAGAGATACGGGGCTAATGTATAGGACCAAAAGTGTGCAGCGCGTCGAAAACTATAAGGCTTCACCGGTCCTGTAGTTCTATTCCGTCAGAGAAGACGAAGAAACACAAAAATCCATTACTTTCGTTGATATCTCTTAAACTATAAGAGATACGGGCTAATGTATAGGACCAAAAGTGTGCAGCGCGTCGAAAACTATAAGGCTTCACCGGTCCTGTAGTTCTATTCCGTCAGAGAAGACGTAAGAAACACAAAAATCCTTATTTCGTTGATATCTCTTAAACTATAAGAGATACGGGGCTAATGTATAGGACCAAAAGTGTGCAGCGCGTCGAAAACTATAAGGCTTCACCGGTCCTGTAGTTCTATTCCGTCAGAGAAGACGTAGAAACACAAAAATCCATTACTTTCGTTGATATCTCTTAAACTATAAGAGATACGGGGCTAATGTATAGGACCAAAAGTGTGCAGCGCGTCGAAAACTATAAGGCTTCACCGGTCCTGTAGTTCTATTCCGTCAAGAAGACGTAAGAAACACAAAAATCCATTACTTCGTTGATATCTCTTAAACTATAAGAGATACGGGGCTAATGTATAGGACCAAAAGTGTGCAGCGCGTCGAAAACTATAAGGCTTCACCGGTCCTGTAGTTCTATTCCGTCAGAGAAGACGAAGAAACACAAAAATCCATTACTTCGTTGATATCTCTTAAACTATAAGAGATACGGGGCTAATGTATAGGACCAAAAGTGTGCAGCGCGTCGAAAACTATAAGGCTTCACCGGTCCTGTAGTTCTATTCCGTCAGAGAAGACGAAGAAACACAAAAATCCATTACTTTCGTTGATATCTCTTAAACTATAAGAGATACGGGCTAATGTATAGGACCAAAAGTGTGCAGCGCGTCGAAAACTATAAGGCTTCACCGGTCCTGTAGTTCTATTCCGTCAGAGAAGACGTAAGAAACACAAAAATCCATTACTTTCGTTGATATCTCTTAAACTATAAGAGATACGGGGCTAATGTATAGGACCAAAAGTGTGCAGCGCGTCGAAAACTATAAGGCTTCACCGGTCCTGTAGTTCTATTCCGTCAGAGAAGACGTAGAAACACAAAAATCCATTACTTCGTTGATATCTCTTAAACTATAAGAGATACGGGGCTAATGTATAGGACCAAAAGTGTGCAGCGCGTCGAAAGCTATAAGGCTTCACCGGTACTGTAGTTCTATTCCGTCAAGAAGACGTAGAAACACAAAAATCCATTACTTCGTTGATATCTCTTAAACTATAAGAGATACGGGGCTAATGTATAGGACCAAAAGTGTGCAGCGCGTCGAAAACTATAAGGCTTCACCGGTCCTGTAGTTCTATTCCGTCAGAGAAGACGAAGAAACACAAAAATTCATTATTTCGTTGATATCTCTTAAACTATAAGAGATACGGGGCTAATGTATAGGACCAAAAGTGTGCAGCGCGTCGAAAGCAATAAGACTTCATAGATGCCGTAGCGATATCGAGCCAGAGAAGTCGTAGAAACACAAAAATCCTTGTTTTCGTTGATATTTCTTAAAGGATAAGAGATACGGGGCTAATGTATAGGACCAAAAGTGTGCAACGCGTCGGAAACTATAAGGCTTCACCGATCCTGTAGTTCTATTCCGTCAGAGAAGACGAAGAAACACAAAAATTCATTATTTCGTTGATATCTCTTAAACTATAAGAGATACGGGGCTAATGTATAGGACCAAAAGTGTGCAGCGCGTCGAAAACTATAAGGCTTCACCGGTCCTGTAGTTCTATTCCGTCAGAGAAGACGAAGAAACACAAAAATCCATTACTTCGTTGATATCTCTTAAACTATAAGAGATACGGGGCTAATGTATAGGACCAAAAGTGTGCAGCGCGTCGAAAACTATAAGGCTTCACCGGTCCTGTAGTTCTATTCCGTCAGAGAAGACGTAAGAAACACAAAAATCCATTACTTCGTTGATATCTCTTAAACTATAAGAGATACGGGGCTAATGTATAGGACCAAAAGTGTGCAGCGCGTCGAAAACTATAAGGCTTCACCGGTCCTGTAGTTCTATTCCGTCAGAGAAGACGAAGAAACACAAAAATCCATTATTTCGTTGATATCTCTTAAACTATAAGAGATACGGGGCTAATGTATAGGACCAAAAGTGTGCAGCGCGTCGAAAACTATAAGGCTTCACCGGTCCTGTAGTTCTATTCCGTCAGAGAAGACGTAAGAAACACAAAAATTCATTATTTCGTTGATATCTCTTAAACTATAAGAGATACGGGGCTAATGTATAGGACCAAAAGTGTGCAGCGCGTCGAAAACTATAAGGCTTCACCGGTCCTGTAGTTCTATTCCGTCAAGAAGACGTAGAAACACAAAAATCCATTACTTCGTTGATATCTCTTAAACTATAAGAGATACGGGGCTAATGTATAGGACCAAAAGTGTGCAGCGCGTCGAAAACTATAAGGCTTCACCGGTCCTGTAGTTCTATTCCGTCAGAGAAGACGAAGAAACACAAAAATTCATTATTTCGTTGATATCTCTTAAACTATAAGAGATACGGGGCTAATGTATAGGACCAAAAGTGTGCAGCGCGTCGAAAACTATAAGGCTTCA
>JASTWR010002235.1:0-23825 GCA_030770355.1 Harpagoxenus sublaevis
AAGAGTAGAAATTTTCGAGAAATCAGAAAAATTACTTTTTACCATCGAAAACGCTTATGTCGCACTTATAGAAGTTACACCATAACTCAGAATGTCACCAAATTCCGTTGACAACTCTGGCACATAAAGACGCATTTACCACAGGAAAAGCAAGTTTCTACGATAGATTTAAATAGGCAAAGAGCCTAGTGTCAAGTTTGCCCCGGTGTCGAGTTAGCCCTGGTCTCCCCTATATGTTATTTTCATCAATATAGATTTTTTTACTAAATTTAAACATGCTATTAATGCATGTATATCGGAAACAAAAGTTATAAATGTCATAAAAACATTTAAAAATCTGCAAATAGTTGGCTCCACTCTTACGGTTTCTTGATTGAATGACGACAATTTTCAAGTATCTTATCGAAGTCATGTTATTCATTATTTATATAAATTACAATATACAGAAAATAATTAAGTATTAATTGTATCTGAAGCAGAAAAGTGTATTAAATATTTTTGTATTTATAATTAGAAACATTTTAATAGTATTTCTTTATAATCTCCAATTTTTTAAGATGTGGCCAACCATTGTAGAGTAGCCAACAACTGTACTGTTTACCCCTAAACTTTATTCAAGTGTACCTCTCTTTATTCCTCTCTTCAGTATAACAATACATGTCTATTATACATTGTGTACTAACTTTACTTCCAACATTATCGTAGCCAATTAGTATTCGATCTTCAATTTTCTAGCTAATATTTAATCTCGCCCGCAGGCGTTAAATTGACAAGTAAAGCTAGGCGACTAATATGCATGAGTATTATATAATTTAATTTGATAATATATAATATTTATATTATTACTATATAATTCATCTTATGGTGTCTGAAATTAGAAACATACACATTTGATTTGCCGCATATGCGTCGCGCATGATTTGATTTACATTATTTACATTTGATATCTTACCTATGATTCAATTGTTATGTTAAGACTTTAGCACACGATAAAAACTTCCATGATTACATAGAATGTCCTCCAAATGTATATATATAGGTATTTGTCATCTTCTATTAGGTATAAGTACGCAAAGATGCAAACAGAACGTGTTGCGTAAAGAATCCAGCGCATATGGACAAATAGGGTGTGTATAGAGGCGTTTGTAATTATTTCTCAAAAATGGATTATTGTAACATAACTTTATCTTATATGGTTAAATTCGTAAAAAAGTAACCTCTTATATGGCGATAAAAAAATTTTAAATTATAAAAAGAAATTTTTGGTGGTGGGATAATATGGAGTATGCTTAAAAATAAAAAAAATTAAAATATCTTTTTGTCATTAATTTAAAATACTTTTCATAATTCCCATTTTGGAAAATTTTTCTATCTCGTAGTTTCGGAGATATTCGGTCCAAAAAAGAAAAACCGATTTTCTTCAAAGAGGTGTTTCACCCCCTAACCATGCGTATGGGCACGTATAAAACAATACGTGTCACTTATTTTTGTCTAAACAACAACATATTAAAAGCTCATCAAAATCGGAAGGTGACACTTCCGTGGGCCTCCTTGTGAGTTATTTAATGTTAAAGAAAAACCCGCATCATTTAATTTTTGACTGCTCACAGAAGATGAACAGAATAGTGCTCAACATTCATTCAAAAACAAATAGAAAGCTGCAAGTTTACTTTTTAAAATGTACCTATTATTAATGTACATTTTAATGAACCATTTTTTTCTTAACTTGCAACATTCCACGAAATTTAAATGTGCTGTGATTTCGTGGCAAAAAGTGTTGATATTCCTTTTTAATAATTTTAGATGTTATTATTTGTATTGTTTTTTGTTTTTTTTTTTATTTATGTTAATATTGTCACTTTATACTTAATTTTATTTTATTTTTTGCTTATTTTGGTTTCATTCTTTCGATTTAACCGCATAAAAATCTGTTTTTAATTTTTGCTCGAAGATCGCTCCAAACTTCAACCACGTTCGATACTATTCTATAAATTTTTAATTCTTTTGAATAACAACTTGATAAGGTCTTATTCTAACATATATTGTAATAGAAAATGCAATATGGTGTTTTTATTAATATTTATAATATGTTGCTTAACAGTAAAAATTTCATAAACGCATATAAATAAAATTGTTGTTATAAAAAATGCGCAGAATGACGCATTCTTTCTTATCTTACAACAAAGATTACAAAGCATAAAAAAAAATAAAAATTAAAAAAGTTTTATTGCGTCTCCACATAAAATTGTATCGAATTTTTTTCGCACGGTCTGACACTACCTTAAATATCAATCCGCTCCGCCGGCTGTGTGATCTTTGAACGTAACATTTTAGGTTTAATCCCAATCTGTGTAACTTCAATTTCGTAGGCCAATGTGGTCAAAAACATCCTGCATCTTATTAATTAGTTTGCCCACTAAGCTTCTAGGTTCTATAGGCTCCGACCTCAAATAAAATCACTGCACTCGTTGCTCACGCATGCTTATAAAAATCGCGACGTTCCGTTATCAAGTTTATGTTGCACGAATTGATTCGAGCTGTTTCCGCCAATTAAATTTAGACACAGAACGTATCTTTTGTCCCAGCGAATTTATTCAATAACTCACTTAAGTCTTCACCTGCCGTCGCGTTGCGTCATTAAACTCGCGTTCGTGGTTGTCATCGGCGAGGCAGCATTTTGCGTATCCGAATCAACGTTTTTTTCCGCACAAACTCCAGTTCCTGTCTTAGATCGCGCTCTCGCCTCAATAACTTAAATTCTTTTCGAAGTATCACCACACTTCACTGTACACCACCGATAACTCCTCCTCACCGACCGTCTCCTCGTTTACTCTAGCACCGCCCATCGCAGTCTTCCGCTCGCGAGTACTTAGTACTTATGCCTCCGTATCAGAGACGTTAGATTTAAGCTACAAAATTTTTCCCCCTTTATTTACGTACACAAAGACGCTGTTGTCTATTATACGACGTGTTGCAGAACCGGCCTTACCGCTTCGGGATAGCCGATGTAGGTTCCGAAAGAAGAAACATTTATTAGTTTGTTAATGACTCGGAAATTGTTTATAACCTCATCATCATCTTACAATTAGTCATAACATCTATGACAGATATGTTGTAATCCATTTTGATGGATGGTCGTGGGAAGAAATTAGCACAGTAGAGTTTCCCTTTGCTTTCTGTATTTTTGTTCATAGATAGCAGTCGCCATTTTATTATGTTATACACGCGAACCAATAGCGTCTCTTTCGACGTTCTGAAAGACGGAGCCCATCAGTTTCTCTGTACGAAAATCCCTTCATTATTTCTCATACGTGCGGTTTGAGATATAACATACACACGTATAAACATTCATTCACGGAAATTTACACATACACAGATGCGGACAGTTACACAATGAGGGGCTGCGCACAATGAAACGAATAGGGAACAGGAAATAAGTAGGGAACAGTTCAATATTAACATATGCACATCGCAAACAAAATATATAATAAAATTTCATCACTATTGTTTAGCGCTATTTCTCCGTTCTTCTATTTTATGTTAATAAATTACATATTTTGATGAATTTTTTATATGTTAATATTGAACTGTTCCCTATTCTCTGTTTCCTGTTCCCTATTCCTTTCATTGTGCGCAGCGCCTAAAGCAACTAGAGGTGAGTTACCTTATTGTTAGTATGCTATATCGTAGTCGTTGTAAAATGTGAGGAATACGATTCAAACATAATTATAAATTAATATTATCGAAATTTAATAAAATTTGTCTAATTTTTTATTACGAACCCGCAGTAACGTTAATAAATTCTCCTATACGGATTGATGCTTTAACATTGCAAAATGTGAGGGTGAAAAATATTTCCGCAAAAGAATTTTCATAAAATTTCGCGCAGAGCTTTGAAAATTTAAAGCATTCTCAGGTTTGTAAAGTTTGCATCCCGAAATGCAAATGTTACAAACGCTGTAAAATGTGAAAAAATACGATTCAAACATAATAATAAATTAATATTGTCAGAATTTAATATAAAGTTTGTTTAATTTTTTATTACAATTAAACTGGCAGTGACGCTAATCAGCTCTCTGACGCGGATCGACCCTTCCTGTCCATCCTTAAAAAAAATAATAACAAAACGTTTTAGCTTGATAATTAAATTTATTTTAAATATTTTTATATATTTTTTTACAACACCCTAATATTGCTCGGAAGATTGGCCGTATTATACTATTTAAATAATGACAGAATTAAAAAATTTGACAATAGCATTTCATAAACATTTTCCATTAATTTTTTAATTAAGCAAGATACGATTGTATCAAATTTTTCGTTTACACACCCTGCAAAAGAGAGTCTTAGGCCGGTATTTATAGTCGGATATATCTTATATTTAAGATCGTCTTAATTAAGTCTGGTCAAAGGCAGTCTTAAGACTCCATCCAGGCAATAAAGATGATACAGACTGCGCGTTCGCAAAATAAAAAAGAGTGAGATGCCACGTGAGATAGAGAGAGAAAGAGTACCCTGCCGCGCGACAAAAGTCGCTCGTCTGTCCGCACGGCCCGCGCTCTAAACCGATCGATACGTTAAAATTTCGACGAGGTTCAACGAACTTCGATATAACATTAATTAATTGGCGAAAGAAACATAAACAGATTGTCTTGAAAGAAACTTGCTTCGAGTGACGGACCGGGCGAGAGGAGAGACGGTCGCTTCGCGAAAAACAGATAGAATGGACTCAACAGAGTCGAAAAGTCCTTTACCATTTTGCAATTTTTGCAATAGGTAACGAGATATTAATAATTAAAAATCGCCGTGTTAGCCCGGCCTACCGCCAAATGCAAGCGCGCGGCGAGATGCGGCCGCTCATTGCCCACCGATCGATATCCGCGGTCGGCGCGCGGGAAGTTGTTTACTACAAGCGGCAATACGAGTGGCGCGTAACGCTGGGCCCCCGTTCTGAGATAAGATAGTTCCTCGCCTTTTTTTTAATAAAAATAAAATTGTCAGACGGCACAAAAATTTTCTATGTGTGTACGTGTACATGCATGTGCACGTATGCATGTATGCAACGTTCAGAAAAGTATAAATTTTACTGCATAAAAAAGCGATTACTCAATTTACTTTTTTTCTTTTAGTAAGCAACGGTTATCTTTAACAAAGAATAATTTCTTGATGATAATGTTAAAATGTACTCATCACAAATTTTAGAAAAAGTCATTATCATGTACCCGCAAAGAGAATTTAAATATTTTCTTTAAAGAATGTAACATTATAAAATTTTATCAAAGAAAAGTTAAAATAATAAGCAAATCAAATTTTTATTTTAATTTTATATTCTTCTATGAACTTATGAAATATTAGAAATAAGTAATATTTATTTAATTCAAGTAATTTAAGAGGCGGTCGCCGGATCTTAACGTGCTCGACTATTTCGTTTGGGGTTACATCAAAGATTTAGTCGAGCACAAGCGTGGTGGTACACAAGCTGAGGTACGAGAAGAAATTTTCGCAGCTTTCAATACCATCACGCCGGAAATGGCGTACCGCGCGACGCGCAATATTACTCGAAGTGCCGAACTCTGTGTACGAGAACGAGGAAGGCACTTTGAACAGTTTTTGCATTAAAATATTTTCATATTTTAATGCAAAGTGGATTAGACCTACTGGGGATAAACTTAAAAAAAAATGCGCCATGCTATCTACCGCAAGGTGGTGTGGAAATGATAGCGCTCTATCATTTTCTTGCCACAGAAAGAAAAAAAAATTATTTTTTGGCTCGCGATCTTATATTGCGATTGTTATTCACGTATACGCACACGCAGAAAAATATCATTCTAGTGCTAAGAATTAAGCAAACCAATTACTCAATTTTAGTTTCTTCTTCTAAGTAATGGTTATTTTTACAAAGAATATTTTCTTAATAATAGTCTTAAAATTCACTTATTATTTTATTTAAAAATTTTAAAATAAATAATATTTACTTAACATTTCTTTGCCTGCATACACACACATACAAATAACATACTATAAATTACTTGAATTAAATAAATATTACTTATTTCTAATATCCCAGGAAAAAATGGAGGAGATCTGACCATGTCTGATTTGATAAAATGAGATACAATGAGATCTGAAATTTAGGTAGAGTCAGATCTGATTAAATACAATTTTATCTTGCCAGATCTGCACGGCACATCTGATCAGATCCAGCCAGACATGCTACACTATAGTCTAATCTCACCAGATCTGACCATTGTTGCCATTCGATATTGGATCGTAGATCCAATCGGATCTCTTCCGATCTAATCGAACATTATCTGATTACTTCAGATCTCCTGAGGTACGAGCCGACATTACGCGTCAGATCTTGCCGGATCTGAGCAGACCCAGCCAGACATATCTTGATCTCACCAGATCTGATCAATCTTGGATTACAAAGTTGGGTTGCTGATCCAATCGGATCTCTTCTGATGTAATCGGACATTATTAGATTACTTCAGATGTCCTGAAGTACGAGTAGATATTACGCGTCAGATCTTGCCAGATCTGAGTAGACCCAGCCAAACATATCTTGATCTCACCAGATCAGATCAATCTTGGATTACAAAGTTGGGTTGCTGATCCAAACGGATCTTTTCCGATCTAATCGGACATTATCATATCACATCAGATCTGAGCAGATCTTGTCAGTATAGAACTTATAAAAATTTTCAAATAAGAATTTAAATCGCCAGTGAATAATTGAAAAAATTAGCGTGGTATTGTTTAATCGACCCAACTGGCCAAGTTTATTTAAAAAAACGCTACGTTTCGACCATAGATTTCGGTCCTTTTCAAGCGTATATACACAAAATTATTGATTATAAATCTACGGTCGAAACGTAGCGTTTTTTAAATAAACTTGGCCAGTTGGGTCGATTAAACGATACCACGCTAATTTTTTATAAAAATTTTGTTCTTATCATTATTATTAATTTTTACACCCAATGTTGGACATTACATTAAATATAGAAAATAACTGTGAGAATATATAGATGATAACTTGGTTGGCGGCTAGACGAGACGCTGATCTGACGCGTTACGAACGCAGGGGTCTACAGAGTCGGAAACCTGATATGGCGGCGGCAGTACCGCGTGTCAGAGGATAAAACAAAGTGATAATCAGGTTAGAAGGGCGGCAAGAGAGCGGGAAGCAGTCAAGAACGGTAAGATATGCGCGCAGAACAGCGAAGTAAACATGCTGACCGGGAGTCCGGAGGAGAGAGAATGTCAGTAAGAAGGGGGACAAAGCGAAGTGAAGCGTAGTGAGTAAGGCCGTGAATGACAGTCTCGTTTTGTTCGGAAACAGGTAGAGAGAATATTGCAAGGAGAGGGACGAGAGATGGAAGGAGAGGACCGCGTAGAGGGACTGAGGTACGAGATGGTGAGATGGATGGAAAGGATGTTGAGGGAGATTAGAGGAATAGGACCGGAACTCAAGAAGGAGGTAGGACGGGTGGGGGAGGAGTTGAGAGAGGAAATGAGGGAGATAAGGACGCAGTTGAAGAGACTGGAGGTGGTGAAGAAGGAAGCGACCCGGGGTAGAAATGGGGGAAGGCAGAAGGAGTCAAACGAGAGTGGCGAGATGGGGGGGGAGGAGAAAGTCCGGAAGAACGTAGAGAGAGAGAAAGAAGGTCAAGGTTGCATAAATAGACGAGATAGGGAGAAGCGAAACCAGAGAGAGATAGCGATGGCGGAGGAAGAGAGGAGCAGCAGGGGAGTGGTGAGGAAGAGGACGCAAAAGGAGGAGTCGGTTGAAAGCAGTGAAGACGGGTGGGAGGAAGAAGAATGGAGCGGAGATTGGTGGGATGAGGTAATAAGAGAAGAGTAGGGGAGAAAAAGAGAAACGAGGAAACATAAAGGATGAGAGGAGAGAACGGAACAAGAAAGAAGAGATAAAAGGGAGGATGAAAGTAAGAGGATGGAGCGAGTGTGAACAGGAAAAGGAGTCATGGACGGAAGAAGAGAATAGAGGAATGAGGACAGAGGGAAAAAGTAAGAGAGAAGATGTGTGGACGGAGAAGAAGCAAAAAGGGAGTGAAAGGAGAGAAGTGGAAGGTAGAGAAAGAAAAGAGGGTAAAGGAAGAGAGAAGAAGGCAGAAAGGAAAATAGCAGCAAGAAAAGGAGAGGGGGGGGGGTAGAGAAGGTGGAGAGGTATAGTGAGAAAGAGGGTAAAGGGAGAATGGAAGTAAGGAAGGAAGACAACGAGCGGAGCGCAAGAGGAGAGGAAGGAAGCGAGGACGATAAGAAAGAAAATCAGAGTAGGAGTGGAGGCGAGAGCGACAAGGAAAGAGGAAGGGATAGGAAGGAAATGATGTCGACAGGAGGAGGTAATAAAGGATTAGGAAGGGAGAAGGTGCTCAGAGAAAGAGAAAGCGAAGATGGAAAGGCGCGCAGGGAGGACAGGGGAGAATGGAGCTCGGGCGAAGAGGAAAGAAGAAAAGGGGGGGAAGAAGGGGCGAGGAGAAAGGCGCGGAAATTAGTGAAGAAAAGGGCGGAAGAAGTGAAGAGAGAGAGGGAAAGAAGAGAAAGAGAGAGAGCACATTGGGAAGATAGAGAGGAGAGGGAGAGAATCGCGAAGAGGAAAAAATCGTTGGTGTGGAGAGGGGTAGAAGGAACAGGACAAGCAGAAAAGAAAGAATTTATAGAAATTATTGCAGAGAGGGCGTTGGACAAAAAGGTAAAAGTGGAGGGACTGACAGAGATAAAAGGAAAAGGAAAGAATATAGTGATAGCTGAAATGGAGGAGGAGGAAGACAAAAAGGAACTATTTGGGAGGAGATGGGAGATAAAGAAGAGATGGGGAGTGACAGTGGACGAGGAGCTAACGGGAGAGGAGAGGTATAGGAGATGGAGATTAGAAGAGAAGGCAAGAGAGGAAAGAAGGAAGGGTAACTCGGCGGTGGCTACAAGCAGCAGATTATGGATAAATGGTAAGGAGATATTTTGGGATGAGGACAGGAAGGGTTGGAGAAAAGGGTGAAGAGAGGCAAGACGATTCGAAAGACGCTGGGGACGCAAGAGAAGATGAGGGGGGGGGCGATAGATGAGGAAATGACGAGGGGAGAGAGGCAAAGGAGATATGCAGGAGGATATGGGTGAATGGAGGGGATCATAGGAGGAGAAGCGGAGGATGGAGATGGAGATAGTGGCTATCGCAGATTAGGTTTGGGCGATTTGTTTATTTTTTCTTTCTGTATACAGGGTTCGAGGATAGGAAGGAAAGAGTGACAGGAGGCACAGGAGAGGTTGAACAGAAAGAGGAAGGAATGGAGCGGATGTTAAACACGCTATTGGAGAAGGACGGGCGTGAGAAAGAGAGGGGCCAGGGGATAGGGTAAAGTCAGAGTGAAGAGGAAGGAAGGAAGTCGACAGAGAATGCCAGAGGGAATGGGGAGTTAAGAGGGTGGGGCGGGAAACAGTATGTGAGGTCGCCCAATGGCCAGGTTTGAGGGGGATAAGCTGTAAGGGGTTGGGTACGCCCCCACAAAACGCCAATATTTTGTATCTGTATGGAAGGAAAGAAGAAGTTAAAGTGTAAAGGTTTGGGAAAAATTCATAAAAAACGCCCTTTTAGACCCGAGAGGGTAATAAAGTATACGTTTGAATTGAATTGAATATAGATGATAACTTCAATAACAAATATAAATGATGACTGTGTAATCTCTTGAACAAAAAAATAATTTTTGAAATTTTCAAAATGGCATGAAAATTAGCACAATTAGCTAAAATTTTGCACAAAACATTTTTTTTGCTGTTGGCATAGATCTATAGGGGTTGGGATAAACACAATTCGAGAAAAAATAACGGACACCGTAATATACATACACATATCTGATTATATATAATCAGATATGAACACATATTACATTTTTAATTTGGGATTATCCGATAGATGGCATCCAATGGGATCTGTTTCTCGTATTTAAAATTTGACGAACAATGGTATATAAGAACGCCAAGAGACACGGGCGACACGGCAGTGTCTCGCACCAAAAGTGACATAAATCAACGGCACAACTTTTGTATCAGATGTATCGTGGAGTCCATTCTTATAATAAAGTGGCACACCCGCGAAAAAATGAAAGAGATCTGAATAGACTTGAGCAGATCTCATCAGATCCAATCCACTCAGATCTGGTTTGATCAAAATATTGGCCCTATCTGATCAGATTCAATCAGACATGAGTAGATCTGATCAGTTTCTAGCAGACAGAGTCAGATATGATAAAATAGAACAATCTATTTTATATATGCTCGGATCTACTCATGTCTGATTAGATCTGATCAGATAGGGCCAATATTTTGATCAAACCAGATCTGAGTGGATTGGATCTGGTGAGATCTGCTCAAGTCTGTTTAGATCTCTTCTATTTTTTCCCGGGATTTCATAAGTTCATAGAAGAATATAAAATTAAAATAAAAATTTGATTTGCTTATTATTTTAACTTTTCTTTAATAAAATTTTATAATGTTACATTCTTTAAAAAAAATATATAAATTCTCTTTGCGGGTACATGATAATGACTTTTTCTAAAATTTGTGATGAGTACATTTTAACATTATCATCAAGAAATTATTCTTTGTTAAAGCTAACCGTTGCTTACTAAAAGAAGAGAAAGTAAATTGAGTAATCGCTTTTTTATGCAGTAAAATTTATACTTTTCTGAACGTTGCATACATGCATACGTGCACATGCATGTACACGTACACACATAGAAAATTTTTGTGCCGTCTGACAATTTTATTTTTATTAAAAAAAAGGCGAGGAACTATCTTCTCAGAACGGGGGCCCAGCGTTACGCGCCACTCGTATTGCCGCTTGTAGTAAACAACTCCCCGCGCGCCGACCGCGGATATCGATCGGTGGGCAATGGGCGGCCGCATCTCGCCGCGCGCTTGCATTTGGCGGTAGGCCGGGCTAACACGGCGATTTTTAATTATTAATATCTCGTTACCTATTGCGAAAATTGCAAAATGGTAAAGGACTTTTCGACTCTGTTGAGTCCGTTCTATCTGTTTTTGAGAAAAGTCCCAAATATTCTGGGACACCCTGTATAATTACTCAAATGCGTACGACAATAATAGTTGACAATGAGTCGCCTTTTGTCGGAAAAGAATCAATTGTCCCTTCATTATTTTCGTTTGTCGATTTGAGATTGATTCCCCGGACATTCTGCAGATTTTCAGCGCGAGGGATGAGAACGGAGGGATATGGAGCATGTGATTGGGGAGGTTGATCTCTCTCTCTCTCTCTCTCTCTCTCTCTCTCTCTCTCTCTCTCTCTCTCTCTCTCTCTCTTTCCCTTTCTCTCTCTCCCCCATCGGTCATCAGAGCAACGCGCAGTGGTGTCAAGGGTGAAGAGTGGAAACACAAAGGAACAAGAATATATACGTGTTATCAAGGCTGCGGTCCACTTGACGCTAGAAATGCTTTGAAACGTTCTTCTTCTCCTTCTTTCTTCATTGAAAGAAAGGAGAAGAGGAATGCTTCGAAGCATTTTGAGCGTCAAATAGACCGCAACTCAAATGAGACCGGACTTGCCCGCGCCCCTGCTTTTATTATGCGCGGTCTCATTTGATAACACGTATATATTCTTGACGCAGCGCCGATCGGCGCCGAACTGATTTCTTTGTCCTCGTACACAGAGAGAAATATTTCTTTACATTCATTATTTCTATTTGTTTGGATTATATTTATTTCATGGAAACAATATTACTTTAAACCAAACATTATTTTGTTGAATACAAATTTTGTAGTTTTAATGCATTAAATCATATTGTTTAACGGAAAAAACACGATTGTTTGAAGCAATATATGTTTCGATGAAATAACCATTTTCTTTGATCACACTAAATATTACTCAATGAAATAAAACACTTCTTTGATTGAAATAAGAGTGTTACGCTATTTAAAATTAATTTATTGCTTAGAATAACCATTGTTACGCCTGTACGGGAATTCTGTAACTCGTTATGCAATATCGTTTTACCATATAGTATACCTGCTCAACGACAACATAACGATAACGATACTGCATAATGAGTTACAGAATTCCCTTGCGAAAAATATGATGCTGTATATTTTTTTTGTGTAAGAAAGGAAACATCAGAGCCAGAGGATCACCGCTAGCCCATTCAATCATCAAAGTCAAGCAACGTCAGGCGGGGTTACTACTTGGACAGCAACAGTATTAGCTGTCCCTATAATAAGGACACATTTTAGCTGTCACAGCTATATTTTAGCTCCTGCTGCTAATCCTTATTTTCCGTGTGGGTGACCGTTTTTTCGGGCGGGCGCGCGGAAGTAAAATAATACAATACTTTGACCGAAATAATAAGATTCTTTAAGTTTAAAAACATTCAATTTTTTTCGAGAAATTATTTACTTTAAGGTAAAGAAACATATTATTTGAAAAGTCAAACAATTGTATTTTTTAATTCAAACATTGGTTCGGTTGGACTATTCCAATGCATAAATTTCTTTGGATTTAAGAAAATTTGTTAAATCTAAAGAATTATTTCTCTCTGTGTATCTTGAGCGACAACCCCATCTCCATGTTTCCGGCGGACGGACGTTTCAAATCTCGCGTAAACGGGCTTGTTATCAAATTGCGATATCATCTGCCAATGGAAACCGCGTATTTATCCTATAACACTTGGAAGAGAGAGAAAGAACGGGAGAGGTGGGGAGGGGAAATGAAGAAGAGAGATGTTTCAAACGAACGGCTATGCGGAACTTTCATAAGTCAGAGATTTGGAAAAAGAGTTGTGGTACGAGGTAGTGGCATGTAAAGTATATTTTTCCGCACGGGTCAAAAATTTCATTTCCGAGATATCGCCGCGCGATTAAACCGCGCTATTCTTGTAAATCCCGGCCGCAAATGTTCCGCGGTGACAAAGTTATCCCAAGCATTTTTCGGTTAACTTTCCGACTAAGAACTATTTTTCTACTAATCACAACGTTGTAAGCGGTCCAAGAAAGTTATAAAATGTTACTTATAATTAAAGGATAATACTAACGTTTTTCGGACGTTGTCTTAACGTTAAAATAACGTCGTGCGTTCTTATCATTTTCCCAACGTCGAATTTGAAACGGTTTAAGTTCTATTATCCGACATTAAGATATTTTTAAATAAATAAAAAACGGCCAATATTCGAGCAGTTAAAAGATATTGAAATTACGTTAAGATATTTTTAGATTTGCCTGACGTTATACTCTACACTGCTCTACACCACACTTTTCGGGCGACTTGAATACGTCGTAATAATCCCAACGTAAAACAACGTTTTGTTATCAAACGTTGTAAAACGCTAATGTTGAAATCGCGAGAAATGGTAACAAATTCCGCCTAAAAGAGTAAATATACGAATGTAAATAGAATATTCGGTAAAGATTCACGTTTGATTTGTTTGCGGTAATAATTGTTTGATGTACAAAACTTTAAAATGATCCATTGTGAAAAATTTATGATAACAACTTTTTACCAGAAAAACAAGTTACAATGTCAATCCGACCTATGTTATACCATAGAATATAGATATAGATGGTACAGCATAGGTCGGATTTGGTTAAGATACACGACGCTTCGTAAATCTAGTGTAAAATTTTCAACTAATCGATACTTTATCGCCATGTTAAGTCAGTTTGGCGACCTTAAAGTTCAATATAGTGTAAAACGCCAACTTCCCCATTTTTATTTCTCATAGAAGAAGGCAAATAATCCGCCACTTTCTAGTATATTTAAATTTATATATTTTAACGCATTTTGTTAATAATTTAAAGCATTTAAACAATATTTGTTGTTAAAGTTTTGACAATATGTCTATTTTAAAATCAATTTTGATAAAAAAAATAACAATCTATATTTTAAAAATTGTAGTTATTTAACAAAATATTTAGCAAATGTAAATTATTTTAGAAGGGGTCCTTCTAATTTCGACCTATCATTTTCACATTTATCAATAAAGTGAGTTTTGTTACAATTTTTTAGTGGGTTTGTGTATTTATGGCAGAATTACAATGTAGTGTATCAAAGTCTGCGTAAACTATATTTTTCCAAGCCATTTTATTTGTGCCAAATTGATAAGTACGTATTATAATAAATTTATTACACCAATGCCGTGTCACATGGATCGAATGGAAGCACGAAAATTACACCTAAAAAATTAATAAGTTGTAAAAAAATAACCTCAGGTCCAGCAGTGTATATGTCGCAGCCACGTGCGGTAATGTAGCACTTCATGAAGTGTCTAGCTAGACTCATCGCGAAGAGTCCAACCACAATGGACACATGCTGTAATTTAATCTTCACTTTGCTTTACACCTTGTACTTTGTAAGTTGTAAAGCGAAATCCACCCTGCCTACCGGTGGAGGGGGTGCGGGAGGAAGAGCCGAAGGCCTCTCCTTGCACCCCCCGCGTGTGTGTGTAACCATTTTGATTTGAAAGATTGAATTACAGCATGTGTCCAATGTCTAGACATTTCATGAAGTGCTACATTACCGCATGTGGCTGCGACATATACACCAAAACCAAAGTTTACAAAAATTACTTATACCAACGTTAAAACTGGTGCAAAAGTATAACCTCAGTTTAACTATAAGTTGGATCCCATCGTTGATGAAACCTAAATTTAATTCCCCAAATTAGTGCAAAAAAAGGGTTTGAATGACGTTGCAAAAACATTGGATACTAAATAACGTTAAGTGTGTTTATCTTAACGTCGGACGGACGTCAAAATGCTGCTTGGGACTGCTTTCCGGAAATGCGGCGAAACAACGGCCGCTCGGAGAAAAGCGGTATAGAAGCTGGGAAAAAAGGCGGTCAAATGATATCCAGGATTTATGGGATTTGAGAGAGAAGCGAGAACTTTGCGTTTGTAGAGCGCGAAATGTTAAAATAAATGAAAAGTTGTTCGAAAAAAATTGCTAATGGAAGGATCCGAGGCAAAAGAGAAACCTTGATGGGGTTACAGGTGCGAGATAATCGAGATGCGTCGTTATTTCCCCGTTTGCGTCGCGACGGATGCAGTGACGCAGCGTTGCCAAGTCGTCGCGCGTCGGTGCCAATCAATGCTTTATGATTGACCGATTGTCTGGCGCTCTACCACTAGACCACACTGCCACTCTAAATATAAACCTAACTCAAAATAAAAAATAGTAGATAATTCAAAATATAGACTATAATAAAGTAATATACACAAATGCATATATAGGCTGCATTCGTTTTTGTGCTGAAAGAATTGCTCTTCTTTCAATATTTAATGAGTAATAAAAATAGAAATTATACGCGCTTTCAGCACGAAAGCGCTCAAAGCGTACGCAGTCATAAGTAAACACTTTTCTATTTAAACTTTTTATTTAAATATGTTCCAAATATCGTTCGTTTGTGGCGTGTTTGATCCTCTGGCAGGCACATGGCAAAAATGTTCAAATTTACTGCCGCTATTGATAATTGTCGTCCCGCATTAATTTCTTGTTGTCGCCGCGTAACGTATAAAAACGTGCCGCGCAAAGTGCCACGCGATCGTCACATCGAGACGATTACCCCTGATTTCCATGCACGCGTTGCCGCGCGTAAAATTGCGCGTCAAACGCGCGCGTTTGATAAAAGCACATATTTGATTGGAGTAACCTATGGAAACGCATGTTTGACGCGTTATAACGCGCGGCAACGCGTGCATGGAAACCAGGGGTTACCGTGACCGCAATTAGTCGTGTTTTTCTGTGCTATACTTTAATATCCATTATACTATACACATATATAATAGATCTGAAATATACATATAACTATAGAAGAAATATTAAAGAATATAGGGAGATGTCGCACCTCAAATCTTATTTTTCAAAAATAATGTCGAATTGTACATGCATATGATTGTAATAAAACGTTACATAATAATATCTGTGTTTTGCTCGTAAAAAACCTTTACTTTATTTTATTATAAAAAAAATAACTGCTGGTAGATGCTCTTTTGTCTCCGACCATCTATAATACGCGGTAACATCGCTGCCGTGTTTTGTATCCCGAGTGCCGAATAAAGAGTGTTTGTTGAACCGAGGTGTCCTTTTACTTTGCCTTCTGTTTCCTATCCTGACGTTACATCCGTTTTGCTATTGCCCGTTGGTTCCCTGAATTAACCTATGGCCTAGCCGGCCCCTCCTTACATTTATCGAAAGAATAACATAAGACCTGCCAATCTAAAAATTTTTTTTGCAACATCGGGAGCAAAAACAGATATTATTTGATAACGTTTTATTTATGTACAATTGGACAATGTACTTGAGAAATAAGATTAGAGATGTGACATCTCCCCCCATATCCTTTAATATTTCTTCTATAATTATATTTTAGATCCATTAAGTGTTGTAATGATGGATGTTAAGTATAGCACAGAGAAACACGACTAATTGCGATCACGGTAATCGTCTCGATACGACCGTGACGATCACGCGGCATTTTACACGGCACTCCCGATGTTGCAAGAATAGAATAAGATTTCCTTCAGATCGGTATACTGTTATCAAGAATATTATGAGATTGCCACATTTGAGTCTATAATCTGAGAAAAGTAAAGGGATATTTAGCATCAACATTATTTTATTCTAGATTTAAGAATTTTCTATTTAAGATTAAAAATTATTTTTTCGACACTAAATATGATTAGTTTTACATCGATCTTATTTTTTGATAGATTGAAGAGTAATATCATCCAGAAATTTTTTCCGTGGGTACACCCCGAACCTGAACTCTGCAATTTGGATAAACTTGTGTGAGTATAGAGTGACTCAATGTCAATACACAAATAACGGTATGTTTCATTGTGCCCTCTCACTCTTTTCGCCCCTCTTATAACGCCGCCGTGGCGTTAGCACGGCAAAACATTCATACACACAACATTTATTCACGGACATTTACACATACAGATACCGACAGGTATATACACATTGTAAACTTGTTTCTCTCCCTATCAACTCAACCCTATCACTCTCAACGCCCTTGCCATAGAAACAAGGGGATGAGTTTCGTTCTGTGATACATGAAATAACACACAAAAGAGAGGGGAGCGGGGAGAGAATATGAAGAGCAAGAGATATACATACCGCGGACCAAAACGGAATAATTCCGATCGCAATCCATTACGAAAAGTTCCATACGTGCCCTGTTCGGAATAAAAATTGGCAAAAAATAATAATCAGAATAAATAATCAACGTTGAAGGTTTCACGTTTGATTGCTATGTAGATGTATGTGTATATTTGACACGATAAATGTGACTGTGATACATGGAGGGTGATTCGATGAGGACTGCGCGTTGCACGTTTGCAGAATAAGAGAGAAAGAGAGAGAGAGAGAGAGAGAGAGAGAGAGAGAGAGAGAGAGAGAGATTGATTTTTTATTATGCCATATAGTCAAGACTTTAGGCAAGTAATGAATAATACAAAGATACACATGATGTATAGATACACATGATGAGCAGTAAGTAAAAATTGAAACAATGAAGATAGTAACGTCTAGTATCGCGAAATAGTAATAATATTATTTCCATTTTTAGCTGATGCCTCATTACATATTATAACACTAAATAAATCGAATGAAACGTGTTTGAATATACATATTCATTATGATCATATTGCGTCGCATAACCAGATTTTATTGGAAAAACATAAATTATCAGAAATACTACTAAAGAATTAAGTATCATCGAAAATTCCATCGTTGTGCTCTCTCTTACAAAAAGAACATAAAATGCACCCACATGAACTGGACCTGTGTAGAACTTTCTTAAGTCTAAAGCGATTATCATGTTAAACATTAATTGAAAAAGCTTATCGTAATATTAAAATCATTAAATATTTCGTATATAGGTGAATAAGAGAGGGCCGCATGTGCCGTTACAAATGTCAAAAATAACAAGATCATCGGAAATATGTGAGTGAAGCCAGGTCTTAGAAATTGAGATAAAGTGAAGAAATTTAGAGATTAAGAAGGCATGACTTGACTCAAGATGAGCAGAGAGAAAGTTAGCATAAAAGTGAGCAATCGCAAGACAACTAAGCAAAGCAGAAGGAACACAGCCAGCGTCTGCTTCGGGTCACTGAAGCCCTGCTAAATCAGCCTCAGAAGCAATCAATATGGGAGGCTGACCATGGTCCTTGCGGACAAAAATCATACCGTCCGTGCTCCACACATGCTTAAAAGACAATTGCCTATAGCCCTAGCTCGAGTTTGACGCAACAATTTATAAGTAACAGTAGGAAGAAGTTTGTTAACATAAATATGCCCGGGGATATCCCTAGAAAAAAACCTCATTAACAGTAAGTCGGCGTTTACGGCGCATAACCTTGAGAATATAGTTGCAAATCTCACGCGACTTAAGTACGACTATGACAGATCTTCTGCGACCAGCAGTGTCAGCCAGAAGATCAGAGGCAGAAACGGAGCCAGGCGCCAAATCACATGCCGCGGACGCACCCCCCCCCCCCCCCCACATCACGGCTCTCGAGAACATCGGAAGACAGCTGCGAAATGCCAAGCGCACAAAAAGCACTAGTGACAAGTTGTGCGGATATATTAATTAAAGAACATGGAATACCGGAAATTATAATGTCCGACGTTCGCGAGACACGAGATGCAGGAGACGACTCACGATCCTCATGCTAGGAGCCAAATAAATGCGCGCCACGAGCCTCAAACGCCACAATCCTCTCGCAGTGATTTGATGCAATTTTTGAAACCACAGGTAGAAACCACAAAGAAAGAGAGAGAGAGAGAGAGAGAGAGAGAGAGAGAGAGACGCCGCGTGAGATAGAGAAAGAAAAAGTACTTTGCCGCGACACAAGTCGCTCGTGTGCCTGCCCTAAGCCGAGCGATAAGTGGAAATTTTGACGAGGTTTAACAAACTTCGACGGCGATATGACGTCAATTTATTAAAAGAACAATGCCTTGAAAGAAACTTGCTTCGAGTGACGGACGACGGACCGGACGAGAGAAGAGACGGTCGCTTCGCGGCTGTAAATATATAATATGACTCAAACGCGTGACAATAGGTAATAGCCCAACTGATATATTTGTCATGCACCTATCCTTGACACATTCACGAAAACTTTTCGCCTATCTGCTCTGCAATAACGACTGACATCTTTTGTAGTACTATACACATTCTGAATACCTTATTATATGTACATACGTCATTATTCTCTCTTTTTCCTTTCTTATATCTTTATATAATATTTGTTATACTTTGTATGTGATGGCATTTATTACTTTTGTATAAGTCTCCACGTTTGAGGGGACATCGTCCCAGAGCGTATAATAAATAGCGATTTCTTTCTTTTTCTCTCTCTCTTTCCCCATCGGTTGTCCGGCAAACACAATTCACGAAGGGGTGATCTTAGATCGTAGGCACAAAGGCTTTATTATAGGCATTTAAAACTAACATCGATAACATGTCGATAACATATATGTCAATAAGACGTCAGTAAGACGTCGAAATCTTAGATCGATTAGACATCTAAATATGGACCGTCTTTAGGTCTATATAGATCTTAATTTAGATTAGACGTAGATAATAGATAGATGTTAGTTCTAGACGTCTATTTGACGTCGGATCGACGTAACTATTCTGGCTGGGGAGCGGTGGCCGTGGCGGGCGGACCGTCGCACAGTGGTCTAAAATGTCGATTACCCGGCAAAAAATGTATTTTTCTGATTTGTCTAAATATTAGTAAAAATTATTGTAATTTCAAGCAAAATACACAAAAAAGAATATCCTGTAATTTAAATGCTTGTACGTTGCCTCCAACGTATAATATAGGTACATAAAAATGAAGAATTTTTAGTATGATTGATATAGTCGCTTTCTGCAGTTCCGTCACCATATTAATTTATGTTAGTTTTCAAATTACTCTCTCAGAATGGTTTAATAAAATATCTTAATACGATTTATTGTTATTTGACATGTGTACTTTAAGTTTTATTCATAAAATTGAAAGAGGGCTGAACCCATCGGATATATCCGATGTAGTTTTTAACCTCGTGTGACGCTTAGTGTGAATCGGTACTCCAACTTTATTATGCGATATAAAACTTTAGCCGCCTTTAGCCAAAAAGATCTTGTAGTCAGACTGAACAGAATATCGTACTCTTGAAGAATGTGAAGAAAGAAATGGCAACTTTTTGCAAATTTCGTTGCTTTGATAAAAAAAGCAGGCTGTATCTATGGACATGTAAATTTTTAACAGTTGAGGCGATAGGCCATGTCAGCTTGATTACTCTATTATTATTTTAATCTAGCATTGTATGTTTAATAACTATCCATATAATATCTGTTTATGTAATAATATTTTGTTTTTCCTTTAAATATATGTGTATATATATTTTTTAGTTAAAATAAAAAAGATAATATGATATATATTATATGGTAATATTTTAAAAAAGAAATTTGTATTTCAACAAGTAAATAGTTTATCTTATATTTTCTTAATTAAAATTTACATGACAGGTTTTCTTTCAATAAAATTGTTTTTTTTTTATAATTCAATATTCTATTTATCATAATAGTCAATTTCGAATATATTGTTTTTAAAAAGGTAATGCCGTAATAATATTTGTCCCCATGTGTTATTTAATTAGAAAAAAATTAAAGCCGCTATTTTCAACAGTTGCAACACTTTAAATGCCTTACCCTGTATATAATAACTTATTTTATATTAGTAATAATTCTCCAAGCTGTTACAAATGTCGTTTATATTTTATGCGACTTATCGTTACTAGTCGTCGCTCACCCCATCGTGATGACCGATGTTGCCACGTCCGCGTCGCCCGCATCGGTGCTTTACCTACGATTGCCCGTAATGGAAAATTAGGTTTTTATCTCGGAACCGGTTCAACCAACTCGGATTTAAATAATTTTCTATTAACCCTGCGCGGACACCATCTTTTTGGAGCACTCACCCGGACAACCTGAAACTTTTAAGTCCAAAGGGTTTTTGAAAGAGTTTCTGTGTTACAAAAAATCTGTAAAAATTCATGTAATATTTTTAAGGTTTCAAAAAAAGTGATTTCTATACTTATATATACCGGAACTGTTGTAATTTCTTTTTAAGTGTTGAAACGTTAGGAGAAAACTGTAAAATACGGGTTTTTACAAACAATGTTGTTCAAGGGTTTTGTAGTTTAATAATGGTACTTGAAAGGAGAATACATGAAGAGATCCCCGGCTTAAAAAAGTTGAATTATTGAAGCACCTGAAAATTGGTAATTTTCAAATACAAAAAAAAATTAAATTTAAAAACAAAAGCAATGTTACTTCTTGTTTATTATTTACAAGTAGGATCAATATTTTACAAAAAAAAAAGAAAATAATAGGAAAAACATAGGACAACCAATGAAAGCCAAGCGCACACGGATGGGAGGGACTTGCATTGGTGTGCGTTGCTGTGCCTTGCCGGCGCATTTTCTCCATACGCTGTAGCATGCTGTTCTGGCTGCTGTTTTTACACTGAAAGAAATGTTTTGTTAAAATTACAAAATTTTGTTAAGATAACAAACTTTTTTAGTTAACTGAACAAAATCCGTGTTTGATGACTCTGCGGAGTCTTATTACTCATGATAATTTCAACTATGCCTTAGTTTGACGTAAATTTGAAAGTTCTAAGAGTTAGGAAAAGATAAAAAGTAAGTTAAACCAAGAGTAAAGTTAATCCACATTGGTAGAAATGGATATTAGCCTTTTTCCGTCGCTCGTGGAAATCAAGGACTTGTTAATACATGTAAATAATTTTATTCAAGACAGTGTATAAATACAGACTTGTGATTAATCTCGAACTTAAATTTGGCGTGCGGATTTCTTTTGCGCCCGTCACTTTTCCTTCCTCCGCTCGCACATGCAGAAAAAGCATTATACATGATTATAAGTTTTTTATACCTACAATTTCAGTAAGAGAATGCATGTGGATGGTCGCAAAGCGTGTTATTCAAAATCACAGACGGTATTTTCGCGCCCATCTCCGGATCCTTCCTCCGCTCGAGCACAAAAAGCATTACACATGTTTATAAAAGGTCTCTCGATCGTTGGGCTGCGTTCGAAAACATAATCCGTGAGTGCCCCCGAGCATTATTTCATCCTTGTTGTTCACCGAACAAAGATAAAATGATACTCGGGGGCACTTGGGTGATGTTTTCGACAGCCCTGGACGGAGTATAAGTTTTTTATAATTTCAGTAAGATAATGCATGAATGATCGCGCAGCGTTCAAAACCAGAGAAAATATAGTGCCTCTCGGTATTTTCGTTCTCCAAAAAAAAAAAAAAACGATTTCTAAAGCGTTATCACCGCGATATTTTTCAGTGATGTTTCTACTAATGGTTTATAGCGGCGGGATGATTGTATCATTTAATTGTTGTCGTTGTTTTATTCACACACCAATGATAATAATTATCTATGTTTTAAATTAGTATGTTTAATAGATATTTTCTGAATCCTGCAGAAATTTAACAAAAACTTATTAACTTTGATAGTTGAGATGCTTTGAATTTAATATTTCGTTGCTATTTAATATTCCGTTTTTATATATTTTTTCTTTATATTATAAGTTCTATTTCTTTGTTTTTCATTTATATATTGTTGCGCTTATATTATTGCGCTGGAGACTCGCTCCGAGGCCCGCGTCCGCGTTCTCCCAAATTCGCGGAAATAAGCAAACAAGGCTAGCGGGGAACATCCTTGAATATAATTAGATAAATTGATTTAACCTTTCAATGCTAGTTGTAAGCATCAAAATTAATATAAAGAATTTATTGCAAAAAATTTTACCTCAGCTAATTAGCATCAAAAGGTTAAATCGATTGATTTAACTACAGGGAGGAATAGAGGATTTTAATGCTTCAACAAAAACTACCCGCGCATAGAAATTTCTTTGCAATTTTTTGTCATCTAATTAAAATCCCAAAGAAGAATTTGGGAGTCCAATTAAATCTCAATTTCTATGCGGGTATGTTTTCAGTCCGAAAAAAAATCAGCGCGCGGTTTACAGTATGTTGGAAATTCATGTACTTGGAAATACACGCAAGATTTACAATTTATTAAACAAATTTTAAATTTCTCGCTATAATAATAGCGTATAGCTCTCATTTGCCTTATATTGTGTCTTTGATTTTGAAATGTGTTTTTTTCACGAATAGCAGTCAGATAAAAGACCAAAAATCAATAGATCAAAATTTAATTTCAATGACAAATGCATCAATATTTAAAAGTTACGTTTAGTTTTTGCGTAAGATTATTGTTGGCTTGCAAATAAAAGTAAGACAATAGAAAAATAACATACGGCGCAACATCGTTTATACTTATTCGTCGCGTTCATGCTATATTTAATTATCTACATTTTTAGATATTACAATATAGAATACAAATAAATCTATAATGTTATCTCAATAGAATTTTAGTTCTTAATAACAGTTTTTAATAGCATACTGCTTGTTTCTTGTTTAATTAATTTTCTTATTTATTTTTTGTTACTTGGTGCTTTAAGTAAACAATAATAACGCTTGAGAAAAATTATATAATTTTCAAAATTTGAAAAAATATTGCCGGCATCAGCGTTATAAAGGGTTGCCCGCTTATTCATAACTGTGTGCGTGTGCATGTGTGTGAGAAGAACGATCGATTACGCTCCGTTGGGCGTATTCATGCGTGCGTGTATATGTGTATGTACCTTCGACAAATACTGGGCGGACCATGGAACCGGACGGTCCCGACATACATGTAGAAAGAGACAAGATAATGTGTAGAT